>OX418218.1:81253341-81483341 GCA_948455865.1 Conomelus anceps
GCCCCAATACTCATGGAGTTCGAAAAAATATTTAAAAAAAACTCAATTCTACTAGTTCACCCCATTTTTAAAACAGAATAGGAAGGGACTTTCAAGTACTTAAGGGGGGGGGGGAACAAAATGTCAGTAAGGGCTAGTCTAATGAGACTGATAATAAGAACAGAAAACGAGGGAAAGAACGAAATCGATGAAATGAGAGTTGGCGCACTTCTGAAGCGTCTTTTAATCTGCTGTAATGCCATACTTGAAACAACGGTTCGCGCGCAAAAAGACATTAATGGATGCCGTTCTGCTTCAATGATGGCCATTTTTATTATTTGACTTGAATGAACAGCCGAATAAAAAGTGTTTCTTGAGTTTTTTTGTGGCTATCACATCGACCATGATTTCCTATTGCCCAGAAATCTTTTCCTGCAGCACTTCAGTTCAAGTTTTATTCCTCTAAAATGGAATAAGATTGCTTCCAATCCTAATAATCTTAGCTTGGAGTGTTGAAAAGCTTCTCCATTTAACTGCAAACATACTCCCACCCATTACGTTTTCAAGCTACACTAACACGTTCCTATTCAAACATGATAACTAGTAGAGTTTCTTAACTAGGCAATGTAGTTCATTTTACCGTCATTCAAACAAAACGTTGCTGGTGTATTCAAAACTTGCAAGAAATTAAATTTTAATCAATATTCTGATAGACACATATCTTTTCATAATTATAACAAAGAAAAAAGACTATATGTAACTAAGATTAATAATATCTTGTTTCTCTCAACTCAATTTGGCTACATACCGAACTGCTAAGAGGAGAATCTGGAATGTTACATACCTGTAAGAAATAAAAAGATTACATTTAGTAACATGTAAAAAATCTATTGAAATTAAAGGGGAAACTGAAGTAAAGTGAAAAAATTACTCAGTTTTGAGGATCCTTTGATGTATAGGTAGTGGCTGAATTGAAGGTATGAAGCTCAACAAAAGAACCCCCAAAATAAAACAAAATATTATTTCTAAAAAACAATCCACTTCAGTTGGAAAGCATACAGCTCCAATAGAAACCTTTATTACTTTAATTGACTTAGTTCTACATTCTTTTCGCTGGTATAATTAATTCAATATAAGACTGACTATCTCGTTAAAAGAAACATTTATTTATTCATATTTCAATTTTACAAAATTCACAAAAAAGTATATCATGAGAAATAACAAATAATAATCTAAATAATTATAGACTAAAACAACTTTATTAAAAACAAGTAAAAGCAACTATAAATAGATAACAACAAACACAGGAGTAGATCAATAGAATACAAAAAACAAGTAAGAAAGTAACACGCAAAAACAAAACAACAGAGGAACAAAAGACCCAATTCAGAAAGACAAGATTTTAATTTAGAAACTCTCTAATTTTTGTGAATTGGAACAAAAATGATGTATCTATCTGCACTAAAAAGTCAATCTAATTGTTTATTTCCACTTGAAAATCAGTCTCATTGTTTATTTCCACTAGAACGTTAGTCTGATTTCAGTTTAATTTGTTGAATAATTAATCAATGATCTATCGAATAAAGAGAGGTGGTGAGCTATTGAAAAGACCACAACCAGACTTTCAATTTTTTCAACATTCTATTCCCAATATATACAGACAACTAACACGAACTCACTTCCTCCATACACAAATGTATTTGTCTAGAATAGAAAAATGTGAACTAGAAGGGACTCGTCGAAATAATTGATTAGTGAATTGGTCATCCAGTGCGCTACACAACTAGTAAGCCGACTGAAACAAAACTGTTTCCAGCCTCCTCCCCAGCCTGCAACAGCCACAAGCGTTGGCAAAAGTTTGAGAACGCAGAAAAGCGGCGGCAAGTTCACAAAGCAATGGGAAACTGGGATAAATAGACTTGTTTTCGTTTCCGACCGGCAGTGGCGCTACAGTCGTTGGTCTAAAAATTCCCGCGCCGCCGCCATTAATTCAAAGGCAACGACAAACAACGGGCAACTTGCATCTTTTATTCATCGCTTCCATACGACCGCCACGAAAAATATGAGGCTTTCGCGGACCAAATGCTGCGAACTTAGATCTGTATTACGGCGACTGGCTGGCCAATGAATTTTTAAAGCGGAAAGAGCTCTAGTTTTTCTGGTGCTAGTTCCCGGTAACAGTGATGGTCGAAATACAATCTCGACGCTACTGAAACGCACATGCCACGTCGGACCGAGAGTGCATTATACAGCCACGCATCAAGCTTTGAACGTTCATTTGATTGAATGAGTGAAACACTCGCGACGCTTTAAAAACTCAACATTTCTCATTTTAAAAATATTCCGTCGCTATTGATGGAGTAGAAAGTAATAAACTCATCACACAACAGTTGGGAAAAATTAATGTCGCGCTACACATTTTGAAAGCGGAAAAATAATTTGATAGAATACTCATTTTAAATAACTTACTCATACACAACCATTTACATTTTCAATATTCTACTCACTTATTCATATCTGTATGAACGCAAAGTGAAAGGAATTATTTAATGCCATCATTTGTGTGTTTTAATAATAATTAATAATAATAATAATTTCTCTGGATGATACTGCGAAACATCCAGAGGAGTTTATTCAAAAAACAAAGATACAGATATTAAGGAGAATCCCGACTCATAAAATTGCTACTAAATAATATAATTTTATTCCTAATTATGATACCCCACTATAATGATATGTGTCGGGGTGATCATAATAATATATTATTCTGCAAAATTTCTTAACCAGTTAGTACCTACATTATAACAATACTTAATTAACTAATAATAATAATAATATATATAACTAATAACACCATAACCAACAAAGATACACCACCAATATACCCCATAATAACATATAATACAATACCAATATACACCATAATAATGTGACATTACTACAATATGAACACTTAATTACCCTACTATATAATTATATATTGTCTACATTCTACTTACTATAAGCTCCTCGCTAGTGTAGATTCCAATTTCGTGTAACCAATCCCTAATTATTCTTTTATAACTATGTATGTTCTCTTCTTCTTTTGCTATTTGTGGCATTTTATTATAAACCCTAGGACCCAAATATTCTACTGACCGCTGTCCAAAAGCTGTATTCATTCTAGGTACATTTTGAAAATTTAAGTTTCTGATTCTTGTGTTATGACTATGGGCAATTAAACTATTTACATTTGTATTTTTCTTCATGTAAGTGAGTAAAACTAATATATACAGCTGTCTGACGCTAAGAACTTTGTTTTCGGTGAATAGTTGAATACTTGGGAAGCGATTGTCTTTGTTTCCCATGACTTTGAGAATGCGTTTCTGAGCTTTGAAAATTGGATCTATAAAGCTAATATTTGCTGCACCCCAGACCAATAAACCATATCTTAAAAGGGATTCAACTATTGAAAAATATACGGTTTTTATCACTTCACTGTTGAGTACATTACGCAGCTGGTAAAATTTGTATATGAGCTTTCTTATTTTTGTAGTTGTATATGATATATGTTTATCCCATTTTAATAAATCATCTACAATTATACCAAGATATTTAACATTGTCAGAGCGCTCAATCAGAGGACAGTCACAGTTCCGATTCCCTCCTCTACAATAGTGAAGCTTAATTGACGCATTTAGTGGCTTGGTATTATCAGTTAATGAAAAGGTCAAGAACTTTGTTTTTCCTGCATTTAGTGTTAATAGGTTACTATCCAACCACCTAGTGACTTTGGAAAGTTCTGTTTCCACTATTTGAAATGTCTCATCCCAGTTCCTACCCTGGAAAAGGAGGGCTGTGTCGTCTGCAAAAGCTATAACTTTACCCTGAATTTGAAGGGAACACAACTCATTTGCAAATATCAAATATAAAATTGGGCCTAAAACCGTTCCTTGAGGTATTCCAAATTCCATAGTTCCTTCAGCACTCATCTGGCTTCCAACCTTTGTCCTTTGCTGACGGTCACTAAGGTAAGACTTGAACCATTCAAGAGTTATATCCCTTATACCTATTGCTTCAAGTTTTTTTATCAATAAGTCATGTGATACAGAATCGAAGGCCTTGGCCAGATCCAAAAATACTGCTATACATTTATTTTTCCCCTCTAGATTATGAATGACAAATTTTGATAACTCCAAAACTGCTGATTCCGTGCTCATCCCCTTACGAAATCCAAATTGGTTTGGAGAAATGATATGATACTTTTCTAGATAGCTCATTAACCTAAGTTTTACTAATTTTTCTAAAATCTTTGATATGTTACTTATTAATGAAATAGGCCTATAGTTACTTAAAATTAGCTTATCTCCTCCCTTATGTATAGGTCTGACACAAATTACTTTCATTGCATTAGGGAATATTCCAGTAAGCAAACTCAGATTGAGGACGTGAGCCAAAGGCTTACAAATTAATTCTTTAATGCCTTTCAAAATTTTATTATCAAATCCATCAAGTCCTGGTGCACTACTGTTATGTAAAGAGTTTATGACTTCAATTATTTCCTGCTCAAGTATGGGTGAAAAAATCATAGAATTAGGCATTCTTATATGTGGCTTATAACTAGTTACAATATCATTTATATTTTTATGTAAACCATCTGATATTTTCTTAGCCATTTTCTCTCCTATACTAACAAAGTAATCATTAATATGATTCAATAATAAATCAGGATTCTCTTTCAATGTTACAACATTATCTCCTATTTTTACAGCATTCAGTTGATTTTTTTTCTCCTGGTTTGCACCAGTGGCCTCCTTGATGATCTCCCAAGTTTTCTTTATGTTATTTCCTGCTTCCTTGAATTTCCTCTTGTAGTGATCCTCTTTTGTTTTCTGGATAAGCGAAGTTAGTGTATTCCTATACAGACGGTAATGAGTTGCTAATTCATGATTTTCTGGTTCTAACTTCCTCCTCTTATTCAAAAGATTCCTTGTTCTGATAGATAAGACGAGCCCTCTGGTAATCCATGGTTTGATGATTTTAATTTTCTTTTTTTGTCTGTAATGATGAGAGCTATTATCCATATGGCAATGCAGAATTTTTATAAATTTTTCGTAAGCCATATCTGTGTCATTACTCCCAAAGACCTCCTCCCAGTGCTCCTCCATTAGGCATCTTCTCAAACCAACTAAATTTATTGTTCTTCGGTGTGTGGAATCAGCGTTCATACTCCTGACCATTGGAAATTGATATGATACGCTACAAGGCTACAACCAACACAAAATCCATTGCTATTTTATTTAAAAATGAAAATTAGACAAATGATTACGTTCCATGAGTAGAGACCCCAAAAACGGGTATGATAGTGGTAGTTAATGCAAGAATTCAAAAAGGTTAAAAATTTAAGAAAAGTATGAAATTCGAGAATCAACTGTGGTTGGAAATAACTTGAAACCATTTTACATGTTTCAATGGCTAAAATGTAGCCAGCTATAAAAGGGTTGAATATGAACAAAAAATTAAATGACATAGACTACAGAGATTCAATCAGTCCTCCATCACAAATAAGGTGGTGTATTTCCAATACGTTTGAGCATATCATGTACCAGAAGCACATAGGCACCGGTATATGAATGAAATTTTCAAGTGAAGGAATTTTCCTATACAATTGAGCATTTCAGGATTAAGGGTCAAATTCAGTCATGAATTAATTGGTAGATAAAGATAATGTTCTTGGATTTCTTGTTCCATAACGATCTGTGTTGTTAATATTAACTATTTACTGTAAATTTAACGACTTACAGTAAATTTTAATTGTGAATAAATAATATTACTGCTCAGTTTTGGTCAAACGTTTTCGAGTCATGGAGACTCACCTTCAACGCCTGATAAAAAGTTAAAAATTATATTATTTAGATGATGATTGACACAGGCGATAATCTTTAGTTGGGAAATGGGCTTCGATGAAATAGGCAGAAGAGACCAGAAAAACTCAAAACTATTGATGATATCTAACAATAGACAGTAGTTAAGTAAATGGTGAAGAACGCCATATTGGAACAATGCGTTCTCATTCAAAATGCAAACAGCGGCATTCTATGAAAACGCCCAATACCGATAAGAAACGAACAGATGAAATAGAAAAACGAATGGCTTATAACAATCTTTATCTGATCTCTAAAAAAAGGAATGAATGTTTGAAAAGAATTGGACAGAATGTGAGGCAGATCCACCCGACCGATCTATTTCTAATATGTTTCTCAATATCGGTTGTGAAACCTCTGGAGACAGAAGCGAAAGGCAGCCACACAGATATCGAGGAGCGAAAGGGGTGTAAGCGAGGCAGAGGCGAGGACGAGGCGAGGAAGACGCTTTGTGTATCCCAAGCACAGCTTCACAATCGCCCAAAGAGTTACGCAAGCCATATGTGCCCGATAAAAAGAAGTCCCAGCCCTTGTTCCGAGACCAGATGGCGCCCCACTAAAGCCTCACTGCTGTTCTGTTGAATATTCAAAGTACCAAAACCGTCAATGTTGTCTATAACAACTTTCATTATCGTTTACACAAGTCCTCTTGACAAGTTCCTAAAAGTAGTGATACGAATCTGTTTCAACCAGAATCTAGATTTTTGAAGGCTCAGCCTTATACCTACTTCACAGTAAGAAGTCTAGCAGATTATTCCCGACTTGATTTTCTCACACACTTGAAATCAAATAAACATTTTATACATACAATATAGTACTTCAAAATGGAGTAGACCACAATATTGTAACTGAAATTTCAAATTCAAATTCCTTTATTGCCACAAAATTTATACAAACATAGACTGATACGACTAATTTATTAGAGTAATTAACAGAATAAAAATGTTTCCTTTAAAATGTATGGCACCAACCAGCAGAAGGATAAACCTTGTTCGCTGGTGGGAGTAATATAGTTCAAACCTAATAAAAAAGTATTTCCCATACAAGCCAACCTCTCGTATCAAGCAAAAAGCGAGAGAAAAAATGAAATACTTGAGACAATACTAAAATTTATAAGATATGATCTCAGAACAAATTATAATACAAAATATAGAAATAAGGTATAATGTATGCCTACCTAGTTCGTTAGTATTCATCCTTAATCTTGTATCTCGATTATGATATAAGTAATGATCGAAAAAGTAATTGACAATAGGGCCAATTCTTAAATACCTGATAAAACTTTTTTGTCAAGAAAAAATAAAAGTTCTTATTGCACATAAACAAACTTCAGTTTGATGTGGAACTGGGATTGGATTCACTAATCTAGGGAATATTTATCATACATGTACGTACCAATATAGAGGAGAAAAAAAATGTTTATGGGAAACAGTCACAAAAAACAGAATAAAAGTCATAAAAACAAATACGGAAGGTAGAGTTTCTTTAAGAACTTATACGCTGCTTATTATCTCGTTGTAAAGACTTTCTTTATTGGTGTTATTTATTAAAAGTAATAGAAAACGTAATGAGATCCATGCAGTTATGCGCAAGCTGCGTAGAAACTATAGTGAATCAGTTAATGTAAACATAATTATAAAGGTGAAAGTTTATTAAATTTCAATTTCTGAATTTCCCTTCTCCCAAACATCAAGCTAAAAATCTCAAGACTCAGTAGAACTAATCGATGATATTTATTAGAACGTGAAAAGTCGATAAATTGAGTACATCAAACAAGATTTCAGTAGGGTTGACGCCGATTTTTTTAAACTTGAATAACATTTTCAAATTCCACAATCAAAGCTCACTCAATAAATAACGGGAACAGCATCGATGAAACAAGGTTTCCTCAAAATATATTTATTTCAGTGTGGAGACAGAATTACGTCATTGTTATTGTCCAATACAGAGAGGTTGTACTGGTGAACTGGTGAGGTGAGGTGCTTCCGCAGTCGAGATGATTCAATTTAGCTTTAGAAGGCGGCTGTGAAGAGAGGTAAACTAGCTGACATCTTTTACTAAGGAGAGGACAGGCGCAAAAATTGTCCAAAGGAGATGAAAAGAAAGACATCGGACACTGTTTTCGGGAGACCGGTAGTTGGTCGAGTGGCCGGCCAATTTTTAACTCTAATCAGAGAGGATCGTTTGAGGTAATTGGTTCTCAAGAGAAGAGAGGATGCTCTCTCGCTTGAGTGTTGTTTGAATTGTAGTATAGGGGGGAGGGAAGAGTCTAGAGTGGACAGGAGCTTTGAACTCTAAAACGCGCTTTTTATCCTTCCCCTCGTATCTTTTATCCTTGGTCTCATCCCTGTCCGTGGCCACTTCCTTTCCACAATGCTTTCCTCATGCTTCTCTAGATAAACGCGCTGAGGATGCTCAGAGGAGGAACGGTCGGTCATTCGGGACATGTCCTTCCCGTCAACTTTATGTTCTGTCCACTCTTCGTCTCTTGAGCAGAAGAGAAGAAAAAGACGTCTCCTTACTTGCCCACCCGTTTTCAAGAGGCAATATATTTTCCTTTATAGAATTTTTTATATCGTGCACGTCCAGAAGCAGACTGGCTTCATCTTGGTGATTGGATATATTCTTCTCTTTCTAGAAAGAGTGTATTCGGAGCAAATGATTACCTTTTCTTCCATCTTTCATCGCTGGTAAGCCGGATAAATCTTAACAAGTCATGGGACTAAATCGGCATCATCTCACTGATTACTCCGATTTCAGTTAAGGCTCTCCTCGATGTCATCTCGTAGAAACAATCAACGGTTCCACCATTCAACTTTATACTGAACGACATTGCCTTTCCACTTGATAACTTTCATCTACACA
The DNA here is from genome assembly GCA_948455865.1 of Conomelus anceps. Taxonomy (NCBI): domain Eukaryota; kingdom Metazoa; phylum Arthropoda; class Insecta; order Hemiptera; family Delphacidae; genus Conomelus; species Conomelus anceps. The sequence goes on from OX418218.1 coordinate 81,262,089, forward strand.
CTACACAATGCAGCAAAATTATTTTCGCATTGCTATAAAATATTTCTCATCTTGAAAATCAGCGTTGTAGCAAGTGTTAACACTTCCAATCATTGATATGGAAAATATGAAAATATTCCTGGATTTCTTGTTCCATGACGAACTGCGTTGTTAATATTAACATTATATTAATATTAAGTTAATATGAAAATATTGTTTAACACTTCCAATCATCGATATGGAAAATTATTTTCGCATTGCTATAAAATATTTCTCATCTTGAATATCAGCGTTATAGCAAGAGTTGTTTAACACTTCCAATCACCGATATGGAATAATTCTATGTAGCTATTCTAGAAATACATCGTGATGATTCGCTTTGAAGCTTAATTTCCATGATCTTCATTAAGTTACACACAAGAAAAAGGTCCAGTTAATAAGTTAATATTGGTTCACCAATGATGATTTTGAGATAATAGACTATTAATTCTTTGTTCAATTACATTCTTCACGGTAATTATCAACTCACATTACCAAATTTATCCACTCAAAATATTATAGTATATTCATTGATTTGTTCATGGTAATTTTAGTATTTGTGTTAGTTTTTAAGTTTTGAATTAATATTGTATATAACAGGGCCAAGCTTATTTAACCGATTCTTATTAACTGGACCTTTTTTTTGTATATACCTTAATGAAGATCGTGGCAATCAAGCTTCAAAGCGAATCATAATCTATTGCTAGAATAACATTACCGAATATATGTACTTCAAAATTTATAGTGATGTTTATTTTTCTGTTTTTATTTTTTTAAACTTTTTTATTGTTATATATATTAACATACAGTTCAATCAAATAAAAAAAAAAAAAAAAAAAACAGTTCTTCATAACAATAAAGCCCAAAAGTAAAACCTGTGTGGGGTAACAAAAATAGCTTTTGAACAAAAACAACTCTCTATTTTGTATAATAGCTCATATTTAATAAAGTAGGCTCAGTTTTAATTAATAAATCCTTTTTACTTGAGTATACCTCATAAATGAAGACAATTTCAATTAAGCTTCAAAGTACATTATAGTGTATAACAAGCTTGGCATCGGTTCTGAAGAGCATTTGGCATTCGCTTTCATGATCGCCGTACTAACCACAATTCAGTACGGCGTTTGTCAAGAGGAGGCCATATTGTAAAGGGATAGGTTGAGAAAAGCAGGCTTACTCTCTCTACTAGCACAAGATTCGCCGCATCTCTTGGGAGTCGACTTCAGAAGACACACGCCATCGTCATCGTCATCGTCTATTCGAGTTCATTTCTCGACTCTTGCGGTCGAATTTCGGGGTTGTCCGGGTCGCTCGGTTGGCGGAATACTTTCGGGGAAACGTTGTTCTCCGTAAGTGAAGAGCCAGGGGAAAGATTCTGCGGTGTGGAAAATGAAGAAGGGCAAAATGCAAAGGAGAGGGAGGCTTATAGAGAATAAGGGACGTAAAAACCCGGGGATGCGGAAGAGGAAACGACAGCCGAAACAAGAGAAAGAACATTTGGAGGGTGTCGCGGTTTCTGAGAGAAGAGAGAGGTGGAAAAATGTCAATTGAATAGTTTGCGGGAGCAGCCCAGGGAAGCAGCTCGTTCCCCCATCCCCCACTTTCCACTGATCTTCGGAAGAGTGCAGAGATTGCAGGCTCATCCCTTTCCCCTTTCCCATTCCACCATTCACCCACAAACCCACCATTTTTACCTCTCAATCCCTCCTTTGACATGCTTTCTGTAACCTCTCACATACGCGACTCCACATTCAAAGCCCCCCTCAACTGCTGAGAGAGCCTACGTGTGGCATCACTGTTCGTTCTGTACAAAGTAAAAAGTTCGCAGACTCCCCACAGAATCGTTTGTATGTATCCCTTCTCTGCCTTCAAGTATAAGACGCCTTATTAAGTACAAATATGGTATAAAAGGATCCCCTGTAATCCACAGAGTATTTTCACCCTCTACTGCTTTATACACTTCTGAAGAAACACACAAATAGAAAAATAAACATTGATATTCCCAGGTATTTTAATCAAATTGTTTAATCAGTGGAGAACGAATAAAGAGAAACATAATCATTACGTTTTTCCTCTTCTATGAAAGAAAACTTCAACCCTTTTTCACTATCTTATAATCCGGTTTTAATATTATAGAACTTTAGAATAGGCAAAGGGTATCGATAATTTTGAAATTTGTTATCCATGACGAATCGCGAGTATAAATATTTTTTTTCTCTTCTCTTCAGTTTATGTATATGTATCATTTTTCTTTCTTCTCTTCAGTATATTTGTTGAATATCTTTTAATTTTCATTGTTTTCTTCTTTCTCAGTCTTGTTCTCTTAAAATAGTTACTGTATATTTCGTTTCTGGTTTAAGATTAAGAAATACCATGTAGCTATACTATGAACTTTGTAAATTTCTTTATAGGAAACAGTTTTGGGCTGTCAAAGCCTGTTGTTTCCAAATCTGTTTGTAAATAAATTCAAAACTGAGTATCCAATGACGACTTTGGATTTAAAGGATTCAAATTAATCTTCAATAATATTAAATAATTTCACAAAAAACACAAGTTTATATATAGTGGAAATACCATACAATTTATCAAGAGAATAGTCAGAAATAGTTAGAGGATGTGTGCAGTTAAGAAATTCAAATTTTCGTACGATGAGAAAAATTGTCGATTCATGAGCAATTGAGTGTAAATAACTCATACTACTGACTAACTTTCCATTTTATAGCATTATTTGTCTGCTCAGTCGTAATTCGTCACAATAATGCAATTAACTGATTTAGGTATTGTACTCAACAAAGTATTACGAGATTTCAAAAAACTTTTGCATGATCCGTTTCCATTTTCAATAGCAAAGAATTGGCTGGAGCCAAAAGAAACCAATCGATATATTGGGTTACTCGTAACATTGCGGTTACTCATATGAACTCAGAACAAACTAATTAGACAATAGTTTTCATTGATCTACTTGATTATTTTGTAAACAATGTTTCATGTAGACAAAATTACATAGTTTGAAGGAAAATAGGACCCTGGAGCTTTAGATGACATTAACATACCGTCTAAATTTCCTAGTTCCTATGTAGAGCAATCACAGTATAGACAGTGTGAGTTCTCTCATCTTGGCATTCATATTGCTTATTCTAATAGAATAATTAAATTTAATTTCTTATTGTAAATTTAACGACTTGCAGTCAATTTTAATTTTTATGGAGACTCATCTATCGCATTTTCAAGGCGTCCCAGATCGGTGATGTAGGTTTTTTTGGTTAGAAAAATTTGTTTAGAAACAAATTAACATCACCGATGTAAGACGCCTTGAGATGAGTCTCCAGGAGTCGAAAACGTTTGGCCAAAAGTTTTTTTTTTGGAGGATGAAGCCCACATAGGTCTGAGACCTGTGCGTGGGTAATGAGTTGGATGATGGTGATTTATGAGTTGCACCTACAGTTTTAGGTGGGTTCCGAACCACCGGGAAGTGATTTTACAGCAGAGAACAGTGTCTTTTTTGCTGGCCAATCTAATCGGTCACCGTTACAAACAGGACCTACGAAAACGCAGCTTAACTATCTGATTGAACAGATACCTGCTACGGCGCGAGGCTATCACTTCCCTATCCCTATCACTATCCCTTCCCTATCACTTCCCTAAGTGAGTACAAATATTATTTATTCACAATTAAAATTGACTCCAAGTCATTAAATTTACAATAAAACGTGTACATGGACAACGCAGATCGTTATGGAAAAAGAAATCCAAGAATTTAAGTACATTTCTCTCGTAGCAATCACATTCACAGCTGCTGCTATCCTAGCTTCATAGATGATGCATTAAATCAGTTTATTCCACACACTACTCTAGAAGAAATGAGATTTTACCAACTATGATTTCCCAACTACTAGAGATAGAATTAATTCTGTACGTGACAATTTCTAGTACAAAATTAGTATTTAAATTCGTGATATTTTTCGATACAACCCCAAGATAACGCATAAAGGAGCTCTGAATCGCCTCGCACTTTAGCTTGCACCGGAGCTGCATGTAAAAAAGGAAAAGAAAAAAAACGTCGCCCAGACCAAAAGGTTTGCAGACGCGCTGAAAAATTCTCCAGAGAGAGATAATTTTCGCAGACGTCCAACCCCTCAGATAAAAATGTATCGGAAGTAAGCGCAGTGCTGAGTAATCCAACTGGGAGTACACAACTTCTGCATTTCAACGCTGTGTTCAGTTTGTACCTGTCTAGGTCACAACCCTCTCTCATCTAAAGAATAACCGATGATAGAGATATTCTACTACTACAGATCATGAGATAGATACACTACTACAATGATCATGAATTTCCATTACAAGGTGAAGAAATAAATGAAGAATAACAACTATCAAATCAGATAATAGAGTGCTTCTTTCTGCTTTTGACAATAAAATACAACATCCGACTGCCCTATCTCTATAGTACAGTAGTACGGTCTATGTCAGCTGTTGTCTCTCCCATTGAATGTGGGCTATTGTTTATTCTATTTTTTTTTTTTTTTTTAGGATGAAGCCCACATAGGTCTGAGACACCTGTGCGTGGGTAATGAGTTGGATGATGGTGATTTATGAGTTGGACCTACAGTTTTAGGTGGGTTCCGAACCTATAAAATTATTTTGTAAATTATATTTATTCTATTACAATTATTTCATTTCTACAACAGCTGGATTGTGATGTTTCTCCTTTACAAACGTATCTGTGGTTTATGCTATTTTTGTAACGACAATATTCAATAATATTGTACAACAGCATATTATCTGCTGCACACTGTGAGGTGTTGGCTGAATGGAATTTATTCATCTCTGTTAATTGATTGCGAGAACATTTGAATAATTAGAATAGCTGAATAGAATTTATTTATCTCTGTTAATTGATAGCGAAAGCATTTGAATAATTGGAAATGTCTATACAACAGGAATTATACTTAAATACTTGACAGAAGATTTTTTGGAAATAATACAGGTGAGTCTTGCCTTGCAGTGTTTTTAAATGTAATTTTAAATATATTGGGAAGGAAATATTACTTCATTTTTACTATATATTTTGTTACTTATATAACATTTCTTTGTAATTTCATTGAACATTTAAAGAAAAAATAAATTTGATTTGGGAGAATTTTGCTATAATTTGAACGGAAAATAACTTAAAGACAAAAAGGCTCAGTGATTGCTTGTAAGGGATGCTTAAACAAAAAATATAGTATTTAAAAATAAATAATTGGAGAAATTTAGAAATAACTGGGTTTTTTTGCTGTACACGAGCAGTCAAGAGGAAAATCCATTAAAATTAATTTTTTCGGAAGATGAAGCCCACATAGGTCTGAGACCTGTGGGTGAGTAATGAATTTGATGATGGTGATTGATGAGTTTGGCCTACAGTTTTAGGTGGGTTCAAACCACCGGGAAGTGATTTTACAGCAGAGAAGAGTATTTTTGCTGGTCAATCCAATCGGACACCCTTACAAAGAGCGCCCAGGAGTAGCTTACCTCTGATTGAATAGATATACCTGCTACGGCACTCGGCTATCACTCCCCCATAAAATTAGGATAGAAAAACAGACAATTTTAATTTTAAATTATTTATTTATCTAGCATTGAAATGTTCCATTCCAATCCTCTCAAAAAGGCCTCAATTGTTTTGCAGATTACGTCTTGAAGACTCCACTTATGGAGTATAAGACAAGTCAGTTTAACAATTATATTATCTTATTCACTAGTTACAATAATTACTATATTAATTAGTTTAGGTGACGCTTAAATTTGATTTGAAAGGAACTCTTGTACACTAAAAAAACCGAACTAAATATTTTTTCTGTTGTTTTTTAAATATTTTTATACGTATTTTCAAGACCTTGAAAACTGCGGTAGCTTGTTGGAGTTTTTCCTACCAATATAACTAGGTTTTTGTTTGAATAAGCTACTACTGTGACTCACCAAGTGATAATCTCCTTGGCTTCTTGTATTATAACCGTGGATGTCAAGAATTTAGTTAATATCTCTCTTTTTTACATATAAAGTAGCTTCATTCACATATAAACAGGTACAGTTAGGAGACAAAGTCTCTTGAACAACGGCCTACATGAATCTAATCTATTTACTCTTTGCATATAGTGAGATTACCGGAATAATAAGATAGTTTGCTCTACATAAAGATTGACGATCCTTCAAAGTAAAGGTATGGAAATTGTGTGAAACACACTTGAAAATACAGTTACCTTTACGGCCAGTAATACAGGGAACGTTTTTGAGGAATTGTGCGTAAATGAAGAATGGAATGCTCTTTCTATTAGCTTTAAAACACTGCACGCAGACAAGACCGAGCATATTCAGTCACCTTTGTTGTCGTAATAGAGAAGCGGTGCCCCTAAACCATCCTTTCCGCTCCCCCAGCAACAACCCCTGTGCGAGAGCAACAAAATAACGTGAACCGTAATTAAGTGTACGACATGTATGGGGGAGGGGGTGAGAAAGACAACGCCCGCTAGGCCTTAGCCGCGGCGACTTTTGACGCGCCTGGCCATCCATTACTGTTCTTGTAGTTTGGGTCGCAGACTTATATAGCCCACAGCCGACAAGTAAAGACCCACAGTTTACTAAAACGGTTACAGCCTTCTCATTTAAGCCTTTGTGTACCCCCTTTGACGCTCAAATAGCCGGCGTTCCTGTCCACATCTTTTATCTTCTATCAAATTCGTTTATCCTTGTCACCAATTTGCAACTTTGCGACCTCTTAGACCCCAACAACTTGGAAAGTCGCATAGGAGGAATGAAATGTGTTTTTAGGAATTTATAATGTAATATATGCCCATTTAGAATGTTATATCCATCACTCCAGAAATATAATTTTGTATGAGCCAAAAATTATTCACGTATTTATTAAAAAATAAACCCCATCGATACACAACACGTCTTGGTATGCGAAAGCACAAAATATACAGTGAAAATACAATTGAAACAACAGATTTTCCAAAAATAGTACTTTATGCAAGGATTGTATTTCAACTGCTTTTAAGCCAAAGTGAGATGTAACCTAGGCAAGATTGAAGCGAGTGTCCTACGAGTGGCTAATAAGCAAAATGCAATCGCTGCATACAATACTTCATCTACGATTATAAATATACTACGTTCAATTTAATTTACCAAACAATCGGATAAATAACCCACACTAAAATAACCTAGAATTCGTTTGTTGTTGTTTTTGAACGGGAGAGGACACCATTTGTACGACTGTAGTTTTGACCAACCTAGTAAACAAAGGTCGTCTTCGTATGAGGTGGTTCAGTCACATCTAGCCAGGTTAGATTAGGTTTGGTTAGCTAGCAGTACGTCGATCAAACTGTTAGGTCGTCCTAAAGGATACCAACCTTTGAACGGTTCTGAATTGAAATTCAAATTGATTTCAAAATGTTTCGATCAGCTGATGATGCCAATGGATAACATTCATTTCGATACTGCTTTGAATAAATCCTGACTTCTGTTTGGCCTGAATAGTGTTGAAATAGCTTCATTATGAAACTAGTTTGATAATCCATGTAATAAAGTACGCTGTATTGACATCGCTTTCTACCCTATTATGTACATTTTATGACGTAGTCATAGATAAATGTATATTTTATAACCTCACTTCCTTAGTGGTCATGGATTTTCGAATTCAGGTATATTATTTTCATTTTTCCTTTTGCTTACAAATTTGGTTCAAGTTGACTAGGCGATTCAATAATTTGATTCTAGGATTCTAATGTTCATGTATTAAGCAAGTAATTTTAGGAAATCATTCAAATGGCATAAATATCTCACTCTGTAACGATCCTATACAACCAAGTTTGACAAAACAGGTTTTATAACAGAATTGTTATGTGACATTCTAATGAAAATGGATATCTATTGATATAAATGTATATAAAAACTTTGTTAATAGAACACTTCAATCCTTTGTGAATAGTTGTACAACATGGGTGAATAACAGCGTTATGTTACACATAGTGTGAACGGTCCTTTTACAAAATTGTAATAAAGCGATAGTGAATGATTTGAAGCTAATTGAATACAACGCTGGTACATCTTTCAGCAAGCAGCTAGTACGTAAGTTACTTATTAAATCATAGAGCGGAACTGGGAGGTCAATCTTATTTTCCCTCATATTGCAGAAGCAATCTATACATCAATATAGGCTATGGTTCACACTCTAAATCAAACCTTCGACTTTCAAAGTTATTCAATTTGCATTTGGAATTATATGATCGAAAACTCTTCCCTGTAACTCTTTGATCAAGAATATTACTAGATCCAACGACTGAGCTAATTAATTTTGAACCATAGGCCAACTGAATGTTGAAACGCGATGATAGAACATGTAAGAGAAACAGAATATTTGATTCATTTGAAGTTGAAAGTTTACTCGCCATCTCAATCGTTCAAATCATCATCAATTAATTATTCCTTCTGAAAGGATTGAGAACGGAATGTTATCGGTTTGACTAATGTACAAGAGCTGGATTCCGCCTATGTTGATGAAATAAAGTTCCAATACTGCTAATGTTGTCACAAACATTTACTGCTTCAGAAACCTTTAAACATATGTAGTTAAAATCTCCAGTTATAACTTCAGAAACCCTTAAAAAGTTCAGGGGTTTAACTCGCTATCTGAGAATCTATTACTTCATAAAATCGGTCAATATATCTATTTCAAATACAAAAAGTATTCGTTTTAATTTTTACTTTTTAAAACTATGGAAACATTCCATTACCAATTTATTAAGTAAACTATTCACTATCTTTCGCCTATTACATATAATTTAACTTTCTTTGTAGTGGCGAAGGTGATATTGTGGAAGGTATCCATGATGAATAAAAGACGAAATTGTCACAACCACATTTATCAAAACTTAGAGAAACTAGTTTCGGTTGTTACACCATCATCAATCTCAATCAGACTCGATTGAGATTGATAATGGTGTAACAACCGAAACTAGTTTCTTTACGTTTTAATAAATGTTGTTGTGACAATTTCGTCTTTTATTCATCACATATAATTTACCTAATTTTTGTATCACAATATCACACGTAGAACAGAGAAAGTCACATTGAAAAAAGTATTTATATATTTCGTATGCATACAATCAGCCTATTTATTAAATATCTATTTTATACTAATTTCTTACATCAAAAGAGCCCCGTGCACTAGAGCGCCATCTATTTCAACTGTATTTAGTTGATTCGCTGTTGCATTATTGGTTTCAGCCTAAATTAGATTCGTTCAATATTTTTTCATTCTGATTTCCCACGACGTGATGCATATTTTGTTAGGTTCTCATAGAACAGGCTTCTACCACAATGTCACAAGTAAAGAGATGATTCATTCTGAACTGATAAATTAGTAGAACTGTAGAACACTGTAGATAAACTGTAGAGCACTAATAAAATAATACAATTGTCTCTAAAATTCAGCAAAGCGATATATTAGACGTAAAACTCCCAAAGTGGAAGACGAAAAGATGGTTCATTTTTTGGACTTGTTTACCAACCAGCTTTTCTTACTTTGTGCGAATTCAGCTTTTCTATCTTCACTCCATTTTGTTCCAACTCTTGGAGGTTTTGTCTCTGGTATAACTTCCCATTTATAAAGTTTTATTCTGAATTTTTTTCTATTTTAAATTTCTTTGTTGGTTATTTTAGCCAGTACTAGGTATTTTTTAACATTTCGTATTTATTCGTATCGCAAAGCGATATATTATTATTAATTCTCCACCAAATTAAATAAACCGTCTGAAATGGATTGCATAATTTAGTTGGTTGAAATATTTCACAGATTGCTCCCTATTATTAAAATAAATGAGAAACTAAGGTACTGTAATTGTCATAATACGGTGCATACGGTATGGAAGCGTGAATTCCCTGCATTTCTACTTCAACACGTCCATCTTTTTAGTCATTCCGGAATAGCACGCTGCTTCAAAAACGATTCGCCGTTTCCTCGTTACAGACATATTTTGAAATAATATTGAGCTATCATACAGCAATGCAACGGGTGGAGAGATGACGGAGAGCCGACAGAACTAGCGACTTTATTGCGCGTAGTAGACATTTTAGTGCACAAGTCGAGAGATCCGCAGAGCACAGGTGAACTGCAGCACTCTCACGTTATATGATCGGTACTAAACCTCCGACGAATAAAATATGCTATTATCAAACGTTAGAAGCTTAATGCGACAACAACAAAGGTATTAAGCGGCAATCCACTCGTCGTGCTAGCTTCTATAATGTTCCTCTATGTGTACTTCAATCTCGTATGTGAACCGTCAGAGCTAAACTTGACAATAGGCAAGCACTAGCTTTGGCTGGCTCCCCACACTCTTTATGTGTTCTAAATGTTACGGCACTTATTCCACCTGAATGTTACAGCTCTTATAACAGTTGAGTTGTAGTTTTAAAACTTCTGTCATCCGAATAAACACTTTACAGCACTTGAGTTTCGTGTTTTGGAAATTTTTAATTTTTCTAGTTTTGCATGATGTTCGGAGTTATTTTAAAAACGTGGAGCATGAAAGATACCTTTCAAGTACAGCTTTGGGCATATTTGCCAACTGCAATATAAAATGTTTAAACGTGAATGCACTTGACAGCACTTGAGTTAGGTGGGTTCCGAACCACCGGGAAGTGATTTTACAACAGATAATTTTTTACCGGCCAATCAAATCAATCAGTTACCCTTACAGCGAGAGCCCAGGAGAGCGTTGCTTATCTAATCTTAATGAACAGATACCTGCTACGGCTCACGGCTAAACTATTTTTTCAACGTCCAACTTCTATATGGGATGAAATAAATGTGAAGAAGACACATCCTTGGAATTAGCTTCCACTTGGAGCCTGTGGCGGATCCACGGGGGGGGGGAAGAGGGAAATCCCCCCCCCCAAAACGCAGAAGAAAAAAAGGAAAGGAAAGAAAAGAGAGAGAGGAAAAAGAAAGGGAAAATAAGGAGAAAAAGAACACAACAACTAGATAAAATTTGCTTTGATACATTAGCCTACATGGGTTGAAATGTTATGTTAGAAGAATTAATGCCTAGAATCACTTGAAATGTGGTTTTAGGGAGGTGATTTTTTTTTTAATTTTCTCGGGGAGTACCCCGAGAATTTGAAACGGGGAGTTCTAGAAAAAAAGCAATGCATATTGCTTCAATTTATCGTTAGAGGTCTACTACTCCAAATTACAAACTAATATAATTATTAGTAATTATTATACCGAGAGTCTAATCCTCCCAGCAACATCATTGGTCATCAACCCCCCCCCCCCCCCCCCCCGACTAACCCTGTCGTTATGACACTGCTTTGTGTGATGTAACGATACTCATTAAAAGGTTATTAAAATTTGTTTCATTATTTTTATACTTTCTAGAAACAAGTACCTCCTAATGTAATTATTTTTCTAATAATTCTCTATTGCTTATTGAACAATAGTTTTATGCACAGTCAAGAGTCCAACATTTTTGGTCTAGAATTTAGGATGATCAATGATTGTGTTATTTGGGTGAATGTAAAGCAGTGATAAAAGTTCCTTGAAACAAGAACTCTGTCCAAAGATAAGTTTCAAAAGATTCCCAGGATTCATATTATCCATTTAAAAAATACATTTTAATTCAATTGATAGCTGCTGTCTTGACCGATAACATATTTTTCTGTAGTTATTTCATATTATGAACTTTTCAATGTGATATTTCCACTAAATGTTTATGTGAGATACAAATATCAAATAATTATGGTTTGAACTTGAATTTTTTGCTACATTAATTATTATTCTATTTACACCTATTTACATCCATTAGTTAAAGTTTTGCTTGGCAGTATAGGACGTGAATGCTTGGCATTTCATCATGAATCATTACGTATCAACAGTTTAATATTAGACAAATAAGTAAACAATTAAATTTGGAAAGTTGGTTTCATTTCAATTGAAAATAACCTTAAATTGCTTCAAATTCACGACTTTAGGCGTGACTGTTTTGATACCCATACTAACTCAGGTATCCCCCCCCCCCCACAAAAATCTGCTGCTGGATCCGCCGCTGCTTGAAGCTGGAACTATGTCCATTTATTTGTTCAAACAAAAAATTTCCTTTCCAGGATGAAAATATATTGAATAGGAAGCCAGACTAGGCCTGAGTATTGATTACATAGGCCTTACATACTCCTTATATGAGTTTCTTAAATTGAATTACTCTCTAAAGTAACTACATGTACATGCGCTATCAAGTACTCTTGATTAAAAGTAAGAACATTGATAACCAATTCAAGAATGTAAGCCTGTGTAATTTTCATTTGCTTTCAATACTTGCTGCCATTATCCTCTTCATGCACTTGACACGGAAGGAAAATGAAGTAGTTGTTGGCGGCGGTAGGATCTGAGATAGCAATAAGGACGGCTAATGTTGACGATTAGAGCAAAAGTAAAAATTAAATACACGTTGAGAACAAGCCTAAGTGCAACGCATGAAGAGAAGAGATGCGAAGAAATGAGATTTGAAGAGGAAATCACGTAGAAAATTGGAGCTAATCTTTGAGCCAGGTGTAGCTAGTGTCCTGCGAAGCAGGTATTTTCCAACACGCCATTGTGGATAACACTATCATTTCATCTCTCTCTTCTTGACGTCCTTCTTCTTCTAGCTAGACGGTAAGATAGGAGTTGGTAGTGGAAAATATTAGATATCGGAACCGGTTACAGGATCGCCACTTCAGCGGCATGGAATCATTTCTGCTCTCTAACTGACAGTAATCGTCGATGAAAAAATGTTTTTCGTACGCTGATGCCTGAGATAATAAGTGCAGAGGTCCGATGTTTGAGCGCTGCATGCTGTAGATAATCAAAAGGAGGCAGAATGGCAACCAACGGCCAGCAAACGGAGACTAATTCTTAATGACGTAAAATGACCGCGCAAGCTTCAGCATCTAAACTCTGAATCTGCTTCTTGCCCTCCACTAATTCTATACAATTAGAACATTTGGCAATCAAAATTCCTCATCTCATTCTATACTTTCTTGGAAATAGTTCGAAAAATTACAGTTTTTCTTCTCATCAGGAGAAAGACTCACACACTATTGAACATTAAGCGCGGCTGCACACACTCTGATGTGTGATGATGTGAGTCTGAACTCTCTGACACTCCTCCCATGATCTTGAGAACGCTGATCAGTCGCCACTATCTAGATATCAGGCGCCTAAATTCAACATAGACAAGGATATTCATTGCAACTAGCTTACCATCAAAATAAAAGAGCGATTAATGGCTATTTCAACCACGAAACCTTCGATTCTTGAAAATTTAATACTTATTCAATAACAGAATTTATTATAACAAGTTAAAAAACACGTTTAAGTGGAAATTATAACTCATGTTATACCGTGACGGCCGTTTCACTCTGTTGTCAAGAGCATCGTCAGAATGTGTTAATTAATTTCGAATTCATTTAAGAGCAATTAATGATCTATACATTTGGCAGTTTGTTAAATTGGCAGTTACTTCAAACTAAATTATTCAATATTTATTTTGATGGGGTTTTAGAACGGTGGAATTTTGTTTTGAAACATCAAAATAAAATATAAGAAAATATAATATGCGAAAGATCGGTCTAGAGTTTTCTCTTACTTTGCATCATTATCTATATTTGCACTGTATATATAAAAATTCATAGTTTTCTTAAATTTAAAAAAAGTATTTCAAAGAATTATTTCGGTTTTTGAGCTCTATTTTTTAGAAATTTCCTTCGTTAGAAGATTTCTTATTCCAAGTAAGAATTATTTCAGTTCTATTTTTTAAAGCTTCAGTTCGTTAAAACGTTTTTCATTACAAGTAGGAATTATTTAAATTTCTACTCAAATAGCAATTCGCAATCATACAAATAGAATTGTTCGAAGTAGACTTTAATTTTAATCAATAGTTTTGATAAGCTCTCTTTCGTCTAACTCTCTTTGGCCTACCAAGAAGAGAGAAAGAATGTAGAGCACTAAAATGAGTTTTAAAATAGCATACTCAATAGAATATTTGGCATTTTGAACAACTTGGATGACAATCGTTTTGAAGAATAAACGCAATGATTTTATTCGTATTTTATAACAAGCCTCCAGGGTAAGTGGAAAGGGTTGATAAAATATTTCATATAACTGAAAGTTGACGTTCATTTGTGCTTTTGTGAATTTCAATACAAAATTCATTTTCAAGTAGTTCAATGTCAATGAACACGTGCACTAATAATATGGATTGAAATACTTGAAACAATTGACACTTCACATTTCTTCCTCATGTCATCATAGTTTTGTTCTGATGTTTTGACATGGGCTCCAATACAATGTATATAAGTGAAATAATATCAATATTATAAGAATTCAATAGCATTAACATTGAAATTACATATAATACAAATATTACATGAATTACACATATCAAAAAAACAATAGAGTTGTTCGACCAAATCCAATGAATGATCTTTTTTTCTTAGAAATTTCAAATCGCATTTGCTTAAGTTTCATGTGACAAAGATCGTATTCTGCCAATAAGCTTTCCAATATCCAAATTTAACCGTTTTTTCGTATCGAATTCATTATGAACTATATGGATCATATGAATATATGGATTATGAACTATATTGAGATTGTTCATTATTTATCTATGGATGCTCATATCAATTCATACGGAACTCAGAGCTAGATTTTTCGTATTAATCTGGCCCTCATATCTTTGAGAAACAATATTTATACGCAGCAATGCCCAGAATTTTAGGGGAAGTGATAGCCGCGAGCCGTAGCAGGTATCTGTTCAATCAGATAGAGATAAGCTGCGTTCTCGTAGGACCTGTTTGTAACGGTGACCGATTAGATTGGCCAGCAAAAAAGACACTGTTCTCTGCTGTAAAATCACTTCCCGGTGGTTCGGAACCCACCTAAAACTGTACGTCCAACTCATCAATCACCATCATCAAACTCATTACCCACGCACAGGTCTAAGACCAATGTGGGCTTCATCCTCAAAAAAAAAAATTACCGGTATCCACTTGGTTTTCCATCAACAATAATGTGTAGGTCAATCGTATTTTTAGGATCGATAATAAGGGACTATAATAATAAGTTATCAAAGAACTCATTTTTGTTACATTTTCAACAATCGTAATGTCGTTGGAAACGATGGTCAAGTCGTAGCAAATACGAGGACTGTGTTCGTTTATATCTGAGAAAAAGATCCCACAGACTTTATCGCCTGTTTTATATTCTAGACAGATTCTGATTCGAGCGACTTGTGTCTGCGGATTGAGTGAGAGAGATAGCGAAAAGTGAGGGTAATAGAGAGTGATAGAGAATCATTGGAGGAAGTTGTTTGACGATAGCGGACAAGTGTGAGTGAGATTTCTGATCGCTTTATTTAAGAAGGAAGGAGGGGCCGACCGGAAAAAGGGGATCTGTGCAGGTTTTCATTAAGGTACCAGTTCTAGTGTGTCATTGTCGTCGTTTTTATCGGTCGCGTCTTCTCCGTTTCCCTTTTACAATTCAACGAAAACGAGAATTGAAACTGTTGAACAAGAAGGGGGGGGGGAAGCGGGTAGGAAAAAGTGGACACCTTCTCACGCTCGAACAGCGCTAGAATCGGAAGTTACGTCGATATGCAATCAGTCAGTGGCTTTTTTCTCATCTGGATTCCTTTTCCAGTTCATAAGACATCATAAGAGATTGCTCGTTAGTTGTTAACAGTCCCTGGATCTGGATTCAGTCTCTTTCAACTCAATCGTGGTTGGTGACGTCTTTTCGATTCGATTCTATTTTATTGAACATCCTTTCTACAGGAATCCAATCTCATAGAACAAGGTCAGTCAAATACTCGAAGTAAGGAAAAACTCGAGGTTTGGGAGGCGATAAAATGTGATTTTTCTGTCTTAGATCACTATTATAGTGTAGCGAATATGAAATTGAAGTGAATAGAGAGAAAGAAGGCACAGTGGTTCTTGGCGTTATCTGCTATGTAAATGTTTACTTCTAAGCAATTAATTACTCTGCTTTTGACACTTTTATGGTGTTTACTTAGATCATTGTAGAATGTTCTAGTTGTTTGATTAGAGATTAATGGAGTCTTATCGAATATTGTGGAAAGTTCCAGTTTCCTTGATTTATTTATTCAGAAGATGATAGAAAAATGTAGAAATTGCTCGATTGTTGAAAAACCTATTTAAGGCGAACGCATTTGTAAATTAGTTCAGTTGTCTTTGAAATTCGTCGTGATAAACAAGTTGTGACAGTTCTATATATACTGTGCCTATATAGTGATAATTCTTTCTCTGTGCCTTTAGTGGCAATTCTTTTTCCTGTTCAATTCATACCAGTGAACTACTAAATAGTGTTTATTGTATTACGGACTAGTGCTACGTAAGTTAATTGTTCTTTTTCGACGTTTCTTTTTGAATATTATTGGACAGTTTATTGTACAGTTATTATTTAATATTAGATCGGCCTTTTGACATTTAGTGATTGATTTTTGTACAGTTTATTGAAATCTCTTTATTAGTTGAACAGTGTCGATTTATCTGTTTTTAATTGCTTATTTTTCTGTAAGACATTACTGACCAGTGAGTGTTGTGAATTATTTTTGTAAATAAAGGCGAGTGATAAATTTAAGTGTTGCCAGCGTTATTTTAGACATAGAACCCGTAACAATAGATATTACACCTATATTTTATTCATTTCAGTAAATATTGTAACTATGGTAATGAGTGTAACTAGTGAAGATTTTTGGCTTTAAAATGTCAAAATTCCAAATTGTAACATCTTTTTTCGGACTGTGATAGTGCTTTGTTTGAAATGAAAAAAATTAATATTCTTTATCTGCAAAATACTTGTGATTGTGATTAATTATTGTGCTTCAAGGTGAAATTTCAAGTAAAACAGCGACCTAACCTAAGATTTTGATCCTACTTCAACATTTTATGAAAAGCAATTTTGAGCGATAGCCTGTTGTATCCACATTGACTGTATTTTAGTTAAATGAATGAATAATGAATAAATTTCTATTTTATTTATCAACTGTCATTGGTACAATCAAGTCAGCTGGTAGCCCCGAGGGCCTCACAGACACACAACAAGTCAAGTTTGAGGATGAAGCCCACATAGGTCTGAGACCTGTGCGTGGGTAATGAGTTGGATGATGGTAATTGATTTGGACCTGCAGTTTTAGGTGGGTTCCGTACCACAGGGAAGTGATTTTACAGCAGAGAACAGTGTCTTTTTTGCTGGCCATTGTAATCGGTCACCGTTACAAACAGGACCTACGAGAAAGCAGCTTATCTTTATCTGATTGAACAGATACCTGCTACGGCTCGCGGCTAGTTCAACAGAGTATTTTATTTTTAACCCTTAATAGGGCGCATCATAGAATGTTACGTAATAGGGCGCATGGTGTACAAAGTACCACAATATGCTAATTTTGACATTCTATGAAATTTTTACTGTGACTCAAGTCTTTTTATCGATTGTAACACTCAGTGATATAGAATAGTGTATTATCCTATGTTTTTCAACATATATATGACATATATATATACATATAACATACATATATTCACTTATATTCTATGAGTTTACTTTTGAGAGTCAACTTTTTGAAAGTCGTTTTGATAAGACTTTCATGTTCACATTTTGCTATAGTGATCAGATATATCCATATTTCCCGAATTCCAAGTATAATAGCACTATAAACTTGAAATTTTATTAGGAATTTGTTTACTCTTTGTTTTATGAAACTAGTTCTTGTTTCGTATCTGAAGAGAAGAATAACCATAACAGTGTGAAATGTACATAGTACACAGTGAGTGAACAGATTCCTACTAAAGTTTATAGTTTATAGTGTTATCTTGTTATAGGTTTGATTTGATTATGCAGGTGTAAAAATATATAGACTTGAGGCTTTTAAAAATATCTGTTTTTATTATAAAAAGAAAAAATGGAGCCAAATGTAACATGAAAAAATATTTTTGAGATTTTTGTTTAGGCCTTCTTAGTCATCTTCAGAAGATGAATGCTGAGCTCTTTCTCCTGCACATTCTTGGCATGTGAACTTTGTGTGCTCTCTGCAAATGAACAGGTTACATCGGGGACATCTTGTACGACTCTTTCTGTTTTTAGCACGTCCACACAAATAACATCGTCCAGCTGAAGGTGAAGGTTGAGGTCGACCATCTTCCACTGCAGGGTCGGGTACTGGTTGGCCAGCTAATTCTCTCATTCGTCCTCTCAATAAGAGAGGTAGTGTTGGAATAGATGACCGTCTTACCATGTATTCTTTACAGAGGTCTTTTCCCAAATTTCTGAGGAAATTCCTCCTGTTTCCTGCCTCTTCTTGGATATTGCTCCGTAGGATTACAAAACTATTTATTCCACTTATATTCATAAGTGCAAAGAAAATTGTCAAGGGCCATCTATTGCTTCTTCGTGACACATTGTAGGCTGACTTCATTTGGTCAACGGTGTCCACACCACCCTTATATTTGTTGTAGCATGTGAGAAGGTATGGCTTCATTTTTTCGCCACTATCAGGGTCAATGGCATCAGTGTTGTGGAATGTGGACACCAATAGTACCACTTTATTTCTTCTGGGTACATATGACAGCAGAGTACAATCATTTTGGTAAGCAAATAAACTGGTGCATGGCGCTCTTCCTCTTGCATTTATAAAAACTGGTGGTATCTCCCTCTTATTTTTCTTCAAGGTGCTCACAACAGTAATTCGATGGTTTGTCAAAAGTTCTTTCGCCAATGGAATTGACCCATACCAATTATCCATTGTCAAATGTCTTCCTGTCCCTGATATTGGTGAAATCATTCTGAGGGTTACGTCTCTTGCAGTGTTGCTAACCATATGTGGACCTTCCGGTTGTTTGCCAGTATAAACTTCCAGATTGATAGTATAGAATGTTCTTGCATCACACAAGGCAAACATTTTAATACCATAACGAGCAGGTTTGTTTGGGATATATTGTCTAAATCCACATCTCCCACGAAATCCCTCCAACATCTCGTCAACAGTGACATATTCACTAACTGAGTAGAAATTCTGGCATTTCTCAACAAATCCTTCAAATACTGACCGTATTGCAGCTAGTTTATCAGTAGATTTGCGTTGTCGCCGGGTTCTTATATCATCAAAGCGTAATGCTCGCAATAAAAACTTGAAACGTTTTATCGACATTGTAGAACGAAAGTAATCTATTCCAAGCCCATCATTCGCCCATAAATCTTCCAAACGTGTATGTGATGATCGCAAGACTCCTGCAAGGAACAATAAACCCATGACAGCATGAATCTCTAATCTGTCCGTCTCTTTGGCGTCTCTCTCACGGGAATAGTTTGCTTTATTTTTTTGGATCCAAATATTGGTGTATTCAACAATCTGGTCAATCAGCAAGTCAGGGAAAAACAGCTTCCAAGTTTCATAAGGTGTTTTTGTCGTCAATGCTTCATTTTTTGGTGTAGGAAGTCGCAATCCAATTCGTTCCACCCGAATGATGTTCTGCCTCCTAACTCTTCCACGTAAATTGGCACTACCCATATGTACATTCCACTCTGTTGTGTTGTCCTTTCCAATTAGCACGTTGCGATTCACTATTTCATTTTCCTCTTCAGAAGAAGTAGGAACTTCAGGTAACTCATCAGCTGACATTTCAGAGTTTGACTCATGAGCACTATGTTCCAACTCATCATTAGATTGATCAGAACCTTCTCGTTCTATAATGTCTTCCTGAACATTGTCAGTGTCTTCAAAATCTGCAAATAACTGTCTACGCAAATGTTCTCTACTAATATCACTATTTCTTTCTTCTTCTTGAATTTCTTTCTCAACACTGTCCAGCATCCTAAGTATGCGTTGTTCTTCTTCACTATCCATTACAAAAAAATTATTATAAAGTTTTTATGAAATCAAGACCTATTTACAACTTATATTTACAAAAGTCCATGAAACTCACTTCATCTTGTCAAAATTTATTGAAATTTCAAATAATTATACCTGTACAATCAATGCCAGTGTAGGGCGCACGGCGTACAAATGTCCACACAAAAACTTTCACAGTCAGGCGCACGGCGTACAAAAGACAACACTACATATAAAACCGTCTAGACAAAGCAAAGTTCTGCAGCAAACTGGTTTTCCGCTACTGTGAACAGTTGAGGATAAGTGGGGGATAGACTAGGTAGAAGGAAAGAGGCGTGGCTACAGCAATACATAAGCTACACACTAAATAGTTTTTACTGCGGAGCTTTGTACGCCATGCGCCCTATTAAGGGTTAAAAAATAAATAAAATTATACATTCATGGTCTCATGGATCATGACCTCTAGTGTACATTGATACGGGAAGTTCTTCCTCCCCGTATGACTCATAAGAACATGCTTGAGCTGTAGTGTTTCAGGTGAGTAAAAAGTAAAAGCGTATGGCTTTTATTGGTGGGGAGACCCTTACCCCTTGCAGGTAGTTCCATCACGCCGCTTGAGTCATGCTATTGGAAGCATGGTCGACCTACAATTTTAGTTGGGTTCCGAACAACCAGGAAGTGATTTTACAGCAGATAATAGTTTATTTGCTGGCCAATCCAATCGGTCACCCTTACAAAGAGGGTCCAGGAGAGCGTTGCTTATCTATCTGATTGAACAGATACCTGATAGGTTGGTATTATCCGAGAACAGTTGGAATTACAATCAAACTTCAAAAAACAATCTTCAAAATAACGAAATCCTCCAGGTTAAGAATTATCATGGTGTCCCTTGACATTGTAGTCTTGGCAAAAGACGTATTTATTTTATTTATTTATTTATTTTTTTTGAGGATGAAGCCCACATATCAACGAATACTTCTCTAAAACAATTATTTTGTCTGGAAAATCGATTTATTTGTACTTAAGTTCAACTGCACTTGCGAACAGAAAGGAATTGGTACTATCAAGTCCTAGTGTAATTATCACTGTAATTATTACAGTGATTCAAATAAGTATATAAATTCATAAGGCTTTTTCAATCAATGCTAATGGATAAGATTCACACTTACCAGTTCCAACAATAAATTGTACTTTACACTGATTTACACAGCAATTATTATGAAACAAACAATAGTTGATAAAACTCTTCTACAATAATTTATCTTTTGGCCTTGATTTTGCAAATATTTTTTGAAATTAGTTACCTGGACTGTCCATCAATTTTATTCTATGTTCTTTCAAACCTAGTTTGATAGTATTGAAAAAATTTTAATTGTATTTTCCATTACATTTAGAAGTAATATTTTTCAACGACCATGCAATCTTTTAATTTTTTTAAACTACACACTATAATTATTATTATTCTATAAACAATCAATTGATATTAGATAGGATTATGAAATTCCTATGACCGGTCAAACAAGTAGCTGATGCAAATTCCGCCTTAGAATCCCCGGGCAGTGAGCTAAATAGTTAGAGCTTCAAAGATAGCCATTATTAGCCATTATTATAGACAGTCTTGCAAGTGGAGGACGAGGAAGTGAGGGCGTTACAACCGGATTTCTTGCGCAGATCGTCATCTCTTTTTCGCTTGACTTTACTTCCTATTCTTATCTCTATTTCGCTCCAGTTTTTTTCATCTTCTTTTTTGTTCTCTCTCCACCTCCATCAACCATTGATCAACGCTAGTCTCTGACAAACGCCAGCACTTGTTCCTGAGCTGACCGCATGCCTCCTGAATACTAATAACAGGCGATTCATTCACCCGAACAGCAACAAGCTGACGTAGGTCGCATCTTTGCTGCACTCAGCCTGCTATTCCCCCTCACATTATTTATTTACTGAAAGGAGTCACCCACCAACTTTTGACTTATTGAATTTAGGGATCATGGACCATAACCACCTTGAATTATTCTGTCAATGTAAATAAAAGTGGATAATTTAATTAAAATTTAATTGAATTTCTTGATCCATTTTATGAATCAGTTTTTCAGCGTTACATGAAGTAGATAATAAAATTCAGTTTTCAATTTTTCGTGAGCCATCACAAATGTTGCCATGAGCAAATGAGCCATGTTGCCATGTTGATGTAACTTTTTCTGTAGGAATTAACAACTTAAATACATTGTTCTTATAGGAAAACAATTAACTGGAGAGTGCTTTTTAATTAGTTTGAATTCATTCTCAACAATGATTTTGGAGACTAACAATACTAACATTGTGCATTCGATTGTGAAAAAACTTATTCTACTCATTCTAGTGCAAACATCTCTAAAATCACCATCACCACCTTGAATCATTTCGTCAAAATAGATAAAAAGTGATAATTTAACTGCGCTTACAACCCTCAATTCACTTCACGGCCCTCTTGCAATATCTATCTACAAGCTTGTTTTAAAGTTCGCTAAGGGAAATAATTATTTTCTGATGTAAATTTATATTTCAAAAATTCATTCATCTAGGTCTATAATCAGCCACATTGAAGATATGAATTTTCAAATTATTAAAGGAAATTGAAATGTACAAATAAAAAATATTTAAGATTGTTCTATCATTTAATATTATTTTTTCCACCAATAGCTTGGTGCAATAGCATTTGATATCAGCAGAGAAAAAGTCACAAACGCCAACACTTATTTTTCAACAGAGGTTTTCCATTTGATTTCTTATCGAAATAGATTTAAGGTCTTATTCCGCCAAAGGAAAAATATCTATGAAGATTGAATGTATAAATCTATTTTATTTATTCATTCTTCTAAGCCCACATACAACCGTATTGGAGATACTGTAGAAGAAATTCGGACTCAAGATTATATTGGGATTGGATTTTTTGAACAGAGTTCAACGTCAATTACTTTAATACCAGAATAAAATCAAACAAATTGCGCTTTTTGTTACAACAGCGTGTTCCCTTCATGATTCCATCCCTACAAATGTCTAATAAATTCGGAAAAAATATGTAATAATCTAGTTGAACAAAATCAGTTTAGCAGACAATATCCATAACAAGGTTTCTGTTCACCCTAACAACCCATTATGCCTCTGAAGCCACTTCGGATATCTCCATTCTACAAAATTAGAATTTCCTAAGCTTGGTTTTTTATCGTAGGTCTATGTTTGCCATTCATCTACCAGCAGTAATTAACTAAAAGCGGGGATTTTTCGCTTCATCCACAATTTTCCTCCAGCCTTCCCCAGCTGATGTCGATCTGTATTAACGCAATAGCCGGGGAAAGTCATTTTTTTCAAACAGTATAGGCTTTTCGGATGTCGCTACTACGTTTATAACGCCCGGGGGTACCTAATTTGGCGCTATTGTTATGTAGCATACAGCACATGAAGCAGATGCCATCAACAGATATAGCGAAATTTTTAATGAATGTAATATCAGCTTCCGCGATAACGAGCTAAACAGCGTTGTTGGGTCACAGGGGAAACATACAGGCTACACTCGTATTTTCCGCAAAGATTTACCGAGCTTCCCGTTCTAAATTTTTCTTTATTAAATACCGACGATAAATTACAAGATTGGTATTAATTATCATTGTATTTTAATAGCGAAGTTTAACGGTTTCTTTTCTCATTCCATCTCACACCTAAATTATTACCGACCTCTCTTTTCCACCACATTCACAGCCCGTTACGTTAGCGAATCATTTCCTATTTGTCGCTCTAAAGCTGTAAACGCTACATATGGAACTCGTGTTATTTATGAGCGTGACATGTAATGCGTTGAACGCGCATATGCGCGATCGCTAGCTGCTAAACACTGTTGTTTTCTGTTAGCACAAGCGCCATTAAACGTGCGTTGAAAATTACACTTTAACCAGACAATTCCTTCCTTTCAGTTGTGCCATCAATATCTTCATTTCCGTTGCCGCCAGATAGTGCTCGCGTATTGTATTGCTGTATTGATCACCACTCCGAGCTCAATAGTTTGGCTCTCGCTTACTATATACAATCCTACACAATCTGATATTGGCAGTTAAGTTGCATATGGGGATTGGAGTTTGTAGTTTGGAGAAACAAAGTGAGTTTATCAACAACTTTTCTACCTCATCTATTGTGTATTTTATGTTATTTATTTATAACTTATTATAATTATAATTATTATTATTATTATTATTGATTTTCCATCACATTTGATGTGAGTTTTCTAATCAAAATCGGCCTATGGCAAGATTTTGATTATTATTATTATTACTATTAGTATTATTACTAGATGTGGAGCTCCCAAAGTGGAAGACGCTGAGTAAAAATGGTTCATTTTTTGGACTTGTTCTTCTTGTTTGCCCACCAATTTTTCATTTTTTGAGTGAATTTAGCTTTTCTCTCTTCACTCCATTTTGTTCCAACTCTTGGAGGTTTTGTCTCTGGTATAACTTCCCATTTATAAAGTTTTATTCTGAAGTTTTTTCTATTGTAAATTTTTTTGTTGGTTATTTTGGCCAGTACTAGGTATTTTTTAACATTTCGTATCCATTCTTCTCCATTGAAAAGTGACGCTACATAGTTTACAATTATTTTTGTTAGTATATTGTCTGGAAGCCTCATGATGTCAAATCAAAATAACTTATTATAAAACTTATTATAAACTTATTTTTGAATATTAAATCAATGATAATATTTATTGCCTTTTTCGCAGTTAAAATAAATTATAAACTAAACTTTCCCAGTTATAAAATATTATAAGCTTATTTTTGAATATTAAATCATTGATATTATTTATTGCGGTTTTTTCCAAGTCCGATGTTTTTACTTGGAAATAAATTATAACAGCATTTGAATAACTAGAAAAAGTAGAGCCTCTGAAGGACAAAATCTTATACAGAGGGTCCAGGGAGAATTGAGTTCGTCTTGCCAAGAACAAGTTGCATTTAAATTTCTTATAAAAAAATCGATGATTCAGGAGAAAAATCCCTTCTAGAGAGGTATTCGTTGTTAGAGGTCGTGTTGTCAAGATTTCAAGGTCAAGGGAGACTACAAGCATTCTTTAAATAGAGGATTCCTTTATTTAGAGGATCATAAATGTTTGGCTGTACATCCATCCTATACGTTGATTGATTACCGAGCATTAAGATGTTTGATCACAAGGAATGAGGATCATGAATGACTGAAAATCAAAGACTTGTAAAACAGCAGATTATCACAAAATTGTGTCACCAGTTAATAACACTGACATAGGGCAGGTATTTAAGGTTATGCAAGAAAAGCTTTTCAGTGAAACCTGATTGTAAATTGACATCACTAAAGATATAGACTAGTGGGCTTTTTTATAGATTTTTCAAGCTATGGGAAAATTGAACCTGCTGTAAGGTGTTTTATATGTGGACTAGGTATTTCATATATTCTCATTTAATTTAATCTTATAATTTTGATCTCATTCATTCCGAGAATTTACAACACCATTGATATGATAAACGAACCATTGAATAATCTTGAAAAAAGGAAGTATTAAAATTAAATAAGTGAAACAAAGAATAACAATAAAAAAGGATATAAACTATACGGCATATTCGAAAGAGGAGGAACTTAATCTGAAATCTTCTATTAATGTGATTCTGGAGTATATTGGGAGGATCTGATAGGCATTTTCAACGTGCCTTTCAAAGAAGATAGCATCACTTGGAATAAAAAATAAACGTAAGGTTACTCTCGTACACTCCAGCATAGTAAATTGATTATAGATATGGAAGTTGGTTAGGACACATAAAATATCTATTAAACCCACTTCAACACAATTCTACGAGAGGAAGGTGAGGGTGCATTATCTTTGATCTAACTACAATTACTAAAAGAGTCCCGACTTCTATTAAAATTGTTTCCATTCCATAACAAAAGCTGATTTACAGGTAGCTTAAACCCATAGAGCTGGTATAATTCATAGCTATTTGAGGGCCAGTATGTTTTTACTACTATTCTCATTAGCATAATAGTTTAATCTCTAATGGATTTATAGACATTGAAATAATTTAGCTCCAGGGAACTGTTTCTTTAGTTAACCTAGGTAAGTTTACTTCAAATTCTATAATGAGACATAATAAAATAGATAATTGCATCCTTGCAAGTAAAAATACATAGGCTACTGGTACAATAAGGTGATACTAAAGTTGAGAATATATCTGGAAATGAATCATTATTATTAATATGATGGATAATTCTTATTAATTAAATTTAATTCTGTGTGAATAGATTTTTATCTTTATCTGCAATGATAAAAATTCCTTATTGGCAATTTTATGTCAAGGCTAGCCACAAATGTACTACTGGTAGGCTATTTTAAAGTAGAGAAAACGTTGAAGTCATTAAATAAAAATATTTAGAATAAGAATATTATTAAAATAAAAATGTGACTCACCTGAACAGAGCTTGCGATCATAAGTACGACATGGTTGATAATCTGGAAAGACAAAAAATCAATGAATTAATAAAAAAATTCACGATGCATAACATAAAAGAAAATTTCAGAAGCCTAAAACAATACATTCACATTTTCCCGATACCTTTATGATGATTCAAACAATTTTTTAGTAAACTTCATCTTGGAATTACATTTTCGCTGATTGGGTTCAAGGATTGTTCCAAATTTTGTCATTAAATTTGAAAATATAGGCCTAAGCTGAGGTGGTTTGTTGATTGATTAATTTGACTGAGTAATTTCATAAAAAGGGGTTCCTAGAATTGCCATTACATTACGACATTCGGTATTTTTCCAAAAGAAATTTATTGTAACGTATAAAAACACATGATGGGTGTGAGCAAGCAAAAATGGACCGTTTTTAACATTTCAATCAAGGCCTTGTTTTGCATATTGGCAGCCTAACCTTTTTTTGAACAAGCTTCACCAATTTGTTCGGGTTTGGACAGCAGATTTGACAATGCCATGTTATTTAGTAACAAACATATTATCCAATTCATTAAGCAACGTTATTCGGGGCTGTTTTCTCGCAAAAAAGCGCTAATTGGTTGAATGATTTGTTGATCGTTATCTCTAATTAGTGTTCCATTGTCTAAATTTAAATTCCTCTAATTGAGTCCCTGCGATCTTCACCTTCATTAGAGGTGGTGGGATTTTCGGAAGAGGTTATCGACTGTTACTTGAATATAGCAGTTGATTGCCAATGTACAATTCTATGGAACAAATCTTATTTACTGTAAAACACGATTTTGTGGAATCTTCTTTTATATTTCATAAGGAGTTCCCAGTGTAGGAAAGAGGGAAATCTTAAAAAAAAAGCAGCAAATAATTCTATATTTGTCAACCTTCCCTTCCCCCCCCCCACCTTCAATTTTCAGCTGGGATCGCTCTTTCTAGGCGTAGTACTATGAAAAACTGTACAACCTTTATTAAAAATTGAAATTAAAGAAAAAAATGTAATGTATGCAATAAAGAATTACCTTATGTGATCTATGAAATTCAAAAATCAAAGACAAAGTAGCCACTTATGCCCTTATTAATATATTTCAAGCAAATCGAGATATTATATCCTTAGTTATGATGCATCACGCAATGAAACTTGAATTTTCAAGCAAAGTTACAATTCATAATCATCATAATTCATAAAATACAAAACATACATATACAAGACATGCAGAAAAATGAAAAATAACAATATTATGTGAATCCGAACTGTACAAAAATGCTCTAAAACTCATAAAAAATAGAGAGCCGAGAAGAATTCAACGATTTCATGAGTTGAGAAGAATTTTATGGCACAACTCTACATTTTTTGAGACAATATTTCCTTTAAAACTTCACTATCCTAGTGGTTCGCAATCCATAAAAAAAAAAAACTACAGGTTGACTAAGTTTCCTATGGTTGACTAGTTTACTATGACATGACACGAATGGCAAAATGGAACTATTCGTAAGAGTCTCCTCAACAACAAAATATTTGTATTTTTTATTTTTGAGCAGTAAGTTCCACATTTTATTTAGTTTTTTATGTATATTATATATTATTTGTTATATTTTCAAGTTATCAGCAATATTTTATTGTTCTGAAACACAAACTTAGGTTCTTAGGTACAAAAAGCTGAGGCTGAATATTACAACACTGCCGTTCCCTTCCGCACTTACACGACTGTCGAAGCATTGCATCTATAAAAAATGCAAAGGAATGAATCGATATAATAGTCATTCATAAATATTCAAAAAGTTCCTCTAATAGTAGGCTACAGCTATTAACACGCGACATTTTTGGAGAAATGGACATTCGTCTTTTCCAAGTAGAATATGATTGAACAGCCCTGGACTATTCCAATACTGGGTCACCTTTTAATGCAACATTGAGACCATTTTCAGAACCCAATTTCCTAAAAAGACCTGCGCGACAAGTCTTGGGACAGAAAGCCCCCACTGAATAAAAATCAAAACGACTCGTAATAAAAGAAAAAAAGATTTGCATAACCATAAAAATACTATTATGTACATAAATTGGTCCCAATTATTCAGCTTGTAGCGTGTTGCAACTTTATGGCACAGTTGAAACGCAATGCCTTCTTTGCCTGGTCGTTATTTGACCAACTCATGAATTCCGGGCAAGTTAAACAGTTGAAAGCTGTAGGGAGGAATTTAGTCCCCGAATAATATTTTTACTCGATCAAAAATCTCATCAGGAGCAAGTAAATAGTCAAGACTAATTTTCGGCTCAGAGAAGATGCGAGTCTGGACTAAAACATATTACATGGAAAGAAAATATACTGAAAGAAAAATAGAATGAAAGCCAGAACAGATGAGGTCCGTTTTATGAAACTACCTTATAGCTTCCGTAATTCGAATTTGGAAAGCCTTCTGAGTGAACGCTTTTCAAGACTACCTTGAATTACGAGAGCCTCACAGTAGGTTCAAAAATCCGGGCCTAACCCTTCAGCTAGTTTTGTAGCAAAAGTTAGAGTGTTAAAAAATATAGTACTTTTTACCAGTAGTAACTAAATGACCTAAGCTCAAATTTCATGGTCATGAATGTTTCTGTTTTCAATGCCAAAAAAACGTTTCTTTGGTTTTTTACCGGAGTCTGGATACAAAACACACGCAATATACAGGCAATATAGCCTATGTTTGCTGATTCCATAGGACCAGCTTTATTAATTATATTTCATGTTATAGGCTAATTAAGTGGTTCAAATGAATCTTTATAAAACGTCTGTATTATGTATGTATCATGAATTTTGAATGGAATAAATTTGATTTGATTTGTAAACGAATACGAGTCACTGCGCATGAGCAGATTATAAGAAACAAGACAGGGGAAATCAAAGTATTGATTGAGTATTGATATTGATTAAGTATTGATAATGATCAAGTATTGATATTGATTAAGTATTTTTCCGTCTAGACTAGTATCTAGAGACAATATAAGAGTAATATTATATAATATTAGATCATGCTAGATAATATTAGATAATGTTAGATAATATTAGATAATATTAGATAACATTAGATAATATTAGACTAACGTAATATTATGTTAATTGTAGGAACTTGATGTAGTATATGGCTTACAAATGATAAACGTTACGCTGATATCAAGCTGTTACCCCCACAATAAATTTACATATAAAAAAAACTACAACTAGAGAATGGAATAAATACTTTTATAGTAGCAGAAGTTTAACAAGAGTGTAAATCCAACTTCCATAAGGAGATCAATCTTCTCCAATAATTATGCTAATTGAAGAAAACAACTATTATAATGGGTAAAACAGGAAAAATAAGATGCAACTGGAAATTTGACAATGACGAATGACACAATTCCGGACATAGTCCTAGTGGTATTGTGTATCCTATTATACCTAATAACGCATTACTCTAGGTATTGTATTATCATTTACTTCTATAAAAAGGCCATTTAAACCGAGCTTTCCTATTATTGCGAATGAATGAAGTTTTTGACAACGGGGTAAAAACAGAAGAACTTCCATTATCAATTATCATGCAATTGGGAGCGGCCAGCCAAACGAGGAAATGGAGAAAGGAAGATGTTTGGTGTGGTGAGGGAATGAGGTGGTGAAGAGGGAAGAGGAGGAAGAAGGGGAGGAGGATTAGGAAAGAGGAGTGAAACAACACAACATGTGTCGTTAAGGAAAAGCGACTCGGCCATTTGGACGGTGAGCCGCGGTTTAAGAGGCGAGTGGAGCTAGAATTCAGTGAGCACTAGTGTAAGTGTAAGGAGTGTAGTAGTGTAAGTGTTAGTGGAATTCGGCGCAGTGGAGAACTCGTAGAGTGCGTGAATGGAGAGAAAAGTGCGACGGAGAAGGGCTTGTAGTACAACGCTGGTTCCATTAATGGATGAGCCATTGTGGGCTTCCATTGTTTTGCCAGCATTAGGCTGCAACAAAAGGGAAATATCAATGCATATCATCCCATTGTCCAAACGCCTATTTCATTACACAAATCATTCCTTCTCGCGTAAGAACGTCAACGACGATGATGTGGCAGCAGAAAAGCCACAATAGCGTTCTCGGCTGAAAGCCACTTGCATCTCTGAGGCTATCTCGTTTCGCTACCCTTCGCCGTCTTCAGTTGCAGGCTGAAATGGATCCTAACCCTCCCACCGCCACAATTACTTGCAATATTCGAGAAGCTGAGCTATAGGAAGGGAGAGTACAACTTGAAGCAATTTAGAGGCTCAATGGTCGATTTTTTCTGGAACCATTTTTCTAAAACCATTCTATTCTTGATTGGAAGGGAATGAAGGTAAAGAATAAGAATAAGGAATCATGACGAGGAATAATGATAATGAATTTATAATGGTAAGGAATAATGATAACGAATAAAAACGTCAAATAGCGAGTTTTTTGACGAAGCGCATCGTATATTGAATGAGCTTATACTGTAAAAGAGGTAGAGAAGATGAATTTCTGAAGATCAAGAATTAAAAAAAAGAGGAATATTTGGGTTTTAAAACGACTGAGATCGTGTCCAATCGTGTGATGGTGATTTAATCCACTTCGATGGTTATTTATGCATATCACTTCATAGTCGTCTATGAAATCATAATTTCTGACTTAATTTTCAGTTGTATAATAAGGAGTAATGGCAAGGTATAATGAATTATAAGGAATAATGATGAAGAAAAAAACGTCAGATAGTACGTTTTTCCACCAACCATACTTGAATGAAAACTTTGATTGGGCTTATACTGTGGAAGAGAAAGGGAAGATAAACTTCTGAAGAGCAAGAATACAATTAAAAAAATGAAGAATGAGTTGTTAAACGTCTACTGAAACTGTTTCCAATTCTGCGATGGTTATTCGATTTGTCAAATACGGAAACATAATTTTTTATTTAATTTTCAGTTGTTTCAAGTGGTTAATAAAGTGTTTAGTAGACATGTTGTGTTTAGTAGGACATAAGAAAAATCAGAATATATTTATCGACATTCAGAAACGCTCAACTGGATATCAGCTGCCGGTGAATGTTCAGTGAAACGTCTAATCCGATTTGCTATGATGCACTGAAAATATCATTGATGACAATAACGGAGTCAACATCCTGAAGAGTTACATCGATGTCATTGAAACCATGTTATCATGTTTATCATATCACTTCAACTCCGAATTCATTTTCATTCATGAGTGACCCAATCATTGCTGAGTTCCCAGAGTTTCAATGAGCTGATTCTCTACGCTCTTCAGACTCGATTTGTGACAAAATTTTAATCATGAATGGAATACTTCCACGGATTTTTCCCATGTGAATTTTTTAATCATTCTCCACCATCTTATCATTTAAATTTTAATCATTAATTCACCATCTCTTGTCAAGTATGTGCAAGATGGTATTTTTTTTAGATTTAAGGTAAGTTGATGAGAGAAATACGTTCTGGCAAAAATTCATCATAATGCTACCCTGAATTTTGTATTATCATAATTCGTATTTTTCTTGAATTTCAGTATGATTCCCTCTTTCTCTTTATTTATTTATTATCTCTACTAGTAAAGTATTACAAAAGATACCATTTGTTTCTGTTTGTATCAACTAATAATCTACTCTGATCTAATCTCTATACTTTACATTGAATGAATCTACTTTATTTTGCCAATAAAGTAGGTTGATTGACCTTTGGTCAGGTTGAGTAGAACAACAGAGAACTGACTATACAATCCAAGTATCCTAATATATATATATATAATATGTAATATATAATAAGTAATATATATATATATATATATATATATATATATAATATGTAGTCTATATTAATTCAAAAGCAATTTCCAGTGATTTCCAGCCATTCACCTTATTCTCAGCTAATGATAAACCCAGATTGATAAATGGGTTGCAGATTCATCATCCAGTTGTAACATAATTTGTTGCTTGAATACAACATAGATGAATAGGCTCTACTAAAATCAGCATCATCCTGATTTGGTAGATTCCATCCTTCCGTCAACAAATTTGTGTGTGACAGGTTTTGATAAGTAGTGTACTGCATACAGCGGGAGACGGTCCGCCGTAGCGGCGTAAGAACAATGAGCACAACGCTTAATAGATTAGCTCAATAAATGAAGACAACATCTCATTGTTGTAAGGAGCGACGAGCAATGATGGATAAGATTGGGCGTAACGACGTTTCGCCGCCATGTCATTAGAAGTGGGACCCTTTCCTTCGTCAAATGAAAGCATCGCATCGCTCCGCCAAACACGCTCCAGTCGCAAATGACAAGTCGTTTCGCATTCCAAATGCCGTCATGCTACAGATGCGGCGATTACTGCCGCATCTTACGACGAAACACCGGTGACGGCTACGAAAAGGCCTACTGCACACTGTTCAAATCATTTGATATAACAAGATTTAGAGGAACAACCATATTGAGGATCATTGACAAAAGGCCTACTCCACAATGTTGGAAGCATTTACCGCAACAATCTCCGTGAGGAACCACCATCTTGAGAAACCTTGGCAGAAAGGCCTACTGCACACAATATCAACTCTGGGAGAGCATTCGCTGCTTCAAACATTGTGAGAAACCATTGATAGCCCGATGTCATTGTGATTATCCTTCAAAGCAGATTCCTTCTATTAATCCTCCACAGGAACCCATACAAGTCAGAATAGGCTCTATCATTGGGAAGTTTTGGAACAACAACAACAACAACAACAACAATATAAATAAATGTGAACTGGGTAACTTTTACTAAGAAGGGTGTAGATATACCCTGAACCTTTTTAAAACAACAATGTATGTGTAACATATATGAGTAACAATGAGGATACATAGTTTGCTGGGTAGAATGAGAAGATATTATATTTATATTATATTATTCAATTCAATTCAATAATCTTTTATTTGTCATACCCTATACAAACAGGGTTGCACTACATATTTATTATATTATGTGTATATTTTATTTAATGTGAAAATAAATTCAATCACTCATGCCGGATAGGATACATAATGAGCTTTTTTATTATATTCAATAAACCGCCCAAATCTAGAAAACGTTGAGTAAAATAAATATTCAATTTCTACTAGTGATACTTGTTACTACTACTATAGATAATTAGTTTACTAGTTTACATTGTGTAACCAGTACAAATATTAGTAGAAATAGGCTGGTATATACAAGTATAATACGCAGTAACTTCTTGCAAAAAAAACATTGCATTTACTCTACAAATAGAACTCAACCTATGTAATAAAAATAGATGTATAAAATAAATATTAATAATAAATTGTTAGTAGATTTTCTATTTTAAAAACTTATAGGATACACACACACAAAATATTAGTAGAAGTAGGCTAGTGTACACCAGTAGAAAACAGGAACTATTTGCAAAAAAAACACATTCTATTTCTCAACCTTTGTCCATTGTTTTTAGAACCTGTGGCAAAGTGGTTGATGAGGCTTATACGGTTGCTTTTAAAAATGTTGATTTTGTGGTTTGGTAGCCCAAGGAAATTATTTTATCAACAACATAATACTAGTAAAAATGAGTTAGAATATTGACTGTTGTCAATATTCTTTTTTTTTAATTCAATTCTTTATTTCTCACCAAAGTCATTACAACTGACAATATACATTAAGAAAATACAATAAAATACAAAAAATTTAACAAAATAACAGTAACATATGAAGTGAGAAATGGAGAGTTTTCAGTACATTTTATGGAATTAAAATGAGAATTCAAAATCTATTTCTATTTATATTAATTTAGCAATTGTTATTAATTGCAATATCTAAGCATTATTCCCCATTAATTTACTAGTAAAAGCCATAGTAACTACTGTACTTGCAAAATACATACTTATCACTCCACTATCTTAGGACCAAGGGGTTGATGAGGATTTTTAATGATGCTTTTACCTATCAAACCAGCTATCAACCTATCAAACCAGCACAGCGCAAGCATTCTAGCTTCAAGTTGAAAGCTGGATCACTTGATCGTGTATCGTTGCCTTCACTTGTTGGCTATTAGCTAGTATATTCGAACCGTGTTATCGAGTTAATACTACAGCTGCAAGGTGATGTTATTCAATATTGTTTTGAGTCTAATTCTGGGTTGATGTACATGGAAACAGGTAGACACGTGTCAACTACGACATGAATGATGTTTCAGCACAGAATGAATAAACACAGAATAATGTTGACAACATTATGTGCCACTTCCTAGGCTTTGAACGTTTACTTAGCACTTCCATGACACATCAGTTTCACTTTCATGTTTATTTCCCTCACTATGGATTATTTATAAAATTATAATTTTTATCTAAACTAAACCTGACAAAATTACCCAAATTTAAGTAGGACGCAACTGGAATGGGAATGAATAAAGCCAAATACTTGAAAATATGAAACCTTCACGCTTTATACTTGTATTGAAGAATTTTATAGGTTTTTCAAAAATCCGTGAATGAGCCTGTAGTCAGTATGATATGAGTTTGTAGAAACAAATAGATAAAAGAAGAAACAAGAGAAGAAAAAAATATGAAAAATAAAGTTAAAAAATTGAAAGAACAAAACAATGTGACAATTAATAATAAAGCCTTTACTTGCCAACGAAGGCTGTAAACAGGAATTCATAATAAACTACATTTTCAGGCGTCGGGTATGCAACTGTTTTAGAGGAATTTTTTTATTATCACAATAGTAACAATTACAAGTACTGTACCGCAAAAAAGTACTGTATGAGCCCCCATTTTATAAAAAATATAAATATCACAGTAATATAAAACTATAAGACAAAACACAACACAGTGATCGAATGATTGAATAAATCTATGAAATGAGGATACTTGGAAAATTATGCAGCGATCAGGTTCGAGTATTCAGGATTTCACTACGCTTTGCTAACGAAAAGTTTAATTCTCTATATAAATGGAACTACAATGACCTCATTTACATTGTATAAACATTAACATTACAATAAACACTGCTGTAATAACCTTGTTATTATAGCCTCTATAATAGTTTTCATAAATGGAACTAATGGAAATGAAAGAAATAATTGAAATTACATTTTTAGAGGTGGAAATTCTTCACAGTGGATATTTCTTTTAATTCAGATATTTCTTAACATCTATAAATAAAAATAGTGTTGATCATTTATTACAATAACTTTATTTTATTTATTTATTCAAATACTGAAACACTATTAAAATAAGGGAAACAAAAATGTAAACGTGCAAAATGTAAATTTATACAGTGCACGATAAACTGTATACTGTATAAATCAATATATGCCACCTCCTGAAAAACCTACTGGTTTAGGAGGACCTTTGTTGTACTGTAAATAAATTGATTGATTGATTGTACACCGTCTTGCTGAAATACTTGTACACAGAAAGCAATTTTTGATCTTGTTCATGACAAAAGACGGTTTATAACGACCGTCGTAGTGCAATGATTAAAAGGCTTGAATACCACTCCAATGAGCAAGGATTCGATTACCGATACAGCCTGACATTTTTGTAACACCCTTTGCCTCATTATTAAATATGAAAGAAATAATTGAAATTACATATTTAGAGATGGAAATTCTTCACAGTGGATATTTCTTTTAATTCAGGCATTTCTTAACATCTATAAATAAAAATAGTGTTGGTCATTTATTACAAAAAATTTA
This sequence comes from Conomelus anceps, assembly GCA_948455865.1. Taxonomy (NCBI): domain Eukaryota; kingdom Metazoa; phylum Arthropoda; class Insecta; order Hemiptera; family Delphacidae; genus Conomelus; species Conomelus anceps. The sequence goes on from OX418218.1 coordinate 81,298,201, forward strand.
TACAGTGCATTAAGCTTGAGAATAAGGCTCATGTATCTACAGAATGGATAATAATGGACAATAAATAAATAATCGATAAAAAATTCAACTAGTTTCACAATGCCTAGTACAACTACTGTTATGATGTTAACTTGATAAGTTGCACTACACCTATTAGAGATGCAGTAGAGAGCCAAATATATTCTTTATTCTCCCCTCATTATCTTCTACTATTTATCATACGCGCTTCGTCGCCAGCTCTAGTGGATCTCCCACCTCTTCGAGCCACCAGCCCATTACCATCACTAAAATAATATTCAGCATGATGTACGTTCAAATTATATTCGGAGCTTATGTACAGCATCATTATTGTTTGGGAGCTTTATTTATATTCTCGGACAGATGAGTGGCTGTACATTATTCTTTTACAAAGTAATCATCATTTAGATAATGTCCTGCCGTCACAGGGCATAAGGTAATCTGTTATAGACAGAGTGCTTTGCTTCATAGATAATTGACTCAGCATTCCTGCCGCCTTGAGGGGGTTTGGTATGGTCAGGTACTGACAAATAAGTCACCTCATTTATACCATGAACAGTCTGGGTCTACTTCAAACGACAGTATACCCGGGCCTCCAACATAGGCCTACACATAGGCCGCAGGAGCAATAAGCAACTCAAACTTTGTCGGACATTACTCTTCACTAATTCATTGCTGCAAATGAGGTTGTTACTAATCTTATTTACAATATTCGTAGTTGACTGCTGTACACCCGAAGAGAAATGGGACTGCGATGAGTTGAGAATATCTTTGGGACCACTTCATTACCAATCTTCAAGCCTAGAGCTCCGCCACTCACAATAACTATATTATTAGTCATATTGATTGAACAAACATTTTTTGGTGTAGTAGGTTCAAAAGTGACTTGTTTAATATATTTGATTCATACGGGTGGTATCCTTTAGGACGACCTAACTGCTAGCGCAGCCTGCAGTCCACAATTCTGTGTGGTACGCATAACCAATCCTTACGGGTAGTTCCACCTCGCCGCTTTTTTTTAACGACTGCTTTTTTTTATATGCAACCGGGACCGACGGCTTAACGTGTCCTCCGAAACACTGAGACTACATTTTAAATTTCTAGCTGCATTAGTTAACAGATGTCATCAACCCGGCATAATTACATTTCATCATACCCAGTCATATGTTTCCTCCATACTGCAAGGCTCCGACTTCACGGTAGCCTACATGCAAAGTCTTTGCGTTCCAGACAGCGTAAATAACGCCGCTAAGGGACCTGACATGAAAAAAACTGTTGACTTCTATCAGCTGTTCCTTTAAGCTGTTTAGCTGGAAAGTTCAGTAGGTTAGGTCTGTAAAATGGATTAATTAATAATAATTATTAGCCCCCTATTAAAATTTATGGTCAGAAACCATCCCCAATATTCACACAACATATTCCCAAAGAGAGTCAAAAATTATTTTATGATGTAAACGAGTATTTTGTAATTTTTTGAACACTTTTCATTTTCTCTTTGTGTTTGTTTGTTGAATTTGAAAAATCTGAATTTCGAAGAAATTTTCAGAATGTGGAAAAGGTTTATGCCACACATTTTGAAATATTTCTGGTATAGTGATTTCAATTGTTTTTGGGTTACTGAGCATAACACCACAATAGTGGCGAGATTCGAGGGGGAACGTGTAGAGCACACAAAAAATTGTTTTTACCCTTGCCCCCTCCATACTCATGACAGCCAATGGCAAACTGAGGCACAAAGATGAGAATAATAACAACGGCGAAGAACTCAATCAGGTGGTCGAAAAAACCAATGCAAACATTCTAAATCTAATCATGGAAGTGGAAAATTTGTTTGCTCGGACAAAACGTTGGAGATGCGTTCCCTGAGGAAATTGAGAGTTTTCCCAGTTGAGTGACGGTGGGAAATTCCAGCCATTGAATCGACGAACTTATTCCAAATCGGCGGGAATATTATTTTTGTTGAACGCAAGTGGAAATGAGCAATTTCCTTACGTTCTATTGTCATAAAGCCGGCGTTTTCTGTTTGAACGGCGGTGAAAATCAACCGAACCGGCGCGGCTGATCCAATATTGAAAAGTCGGCAGCGCGAATCACGGGACCATTCATTACTCGAAGATCACGGCTGAGCGAGTTTGACTTCTGCCTGCTTCTGTTGGCCGCAGGTTAGGTTAGGTACACATCACGCGCGTCGACCGGACCACAAAAAAATTGTTTACCCACGGGATGGCCATGCGACCCAACTCCACCTGCGTGGCTCTGGCTGCTTCACTTACTTGCCAGGCGAATGAAAAATTCATTCGCCAAAGGGACTTCAACCGGATTCCAAGTCACTGCTTCCACAACACAACTATTGCAAGCAACGTCTGCTCATAGGTATCATAGGACAAGTTCCAAGCGCTCTACAAGTCTACATCACATGGATACTGATTCCTCATGTCATTCTCTCACGAAAGAGGTGCATAGATATAAATAATGCTATAAATATGCTATAAATAATCGAACGGACTTTTTGAAGGTTGGTATGGGAGGTTACACAGAATATCTATACCAAATTTCCTAAGACAATTGATAAAGTGTTTCATATTCATCTTGTAATCGGCATCAGTTGGTTGCTAGGCCCAATTATACTGATAATTATATTACAATTATAAATATTATATCATAGTTATAACTATTTAATTTGACAAAAATCTATTCAAACCTTATATTAATTTGACATATATTTAAGTAGAAAATATATTGAAAATATACTACTTCATGGGCGATATTCTGATTTGATAACAAATTCCGATTTCATGTGTCAAATTTACATAATAATGTTGCTGATTGAAACATATTAAATAAGGCCCTGATAAATATTGGGCTTTCTAAGTGAATTCAACGACTTGCAGTCAAATCATTCAACTTAAAAAGTTAATATAACAACGCAGTTCGTCATGGAACAAGAAATTCAGAAATATCGGGCCTTACTCAAAATTCCCATTGTCAATGAAAATCTTGCCATTGCTTCTATCCAAATTGACATTCGTTAAGTTTTTCATTGAACCAATACATACGTGACATGATACGATAAACTTAAATACTACTTCGATAACAACAAATTAGTATATCATGTTGTTCCATGTAGTCCATTTGTGAAGTGTGCGAAGTGTGTGATGCATCTGACTTCAGAATACAGTAATAAAAAATAGCAAATTGATAACAGATTATATGACGAGCAAATATTGTTTTATTAGTTTACCATTGTAAACCATCTACCTCTACATCTACATTGGTCTACCATCAAATGTAAACATTTGAAAATTACAAAAAAAGTATGCTTAAATTGAAGGACAATATAATAATTACTGCAGTATAAAAACACTGAACTTCAGTTACTGCTCTTGTAAATTCAGTAGTTACTCTACTCAAGCTAGAAAAGCTGTAATGGTATCTGAAGAACGAGAAGGCCTACTGAGATTGTAAGACAGTAGTTACAGACTTACAGACGTAGTTGCGGAAACATTCATTGCTGAGATGAATGGTCACAAATAGATGTAATGAGAAAACAAGGAAGAGGAAATATTATCGCTGACAAACTTGGGTCACGCCACAATCATTAGATTAGGCTAACATCTTCATTGAGAGCAGGCCGACAAAGAAAATGAATGGGAGACGAAGACGGTGAAATGGAGGGAATTGTCGCCAGGCAAAATCCGAATCGAACAGAAACTAGAAAGCTCATTTTCTCACAAGCTGGCACTGATGATGGCTGATGGCTATTGTCCGAGTAATCATGGAGGAGAATAAGAAACAGAAAGTGTGTGAGAGAGATAGAGATGAATGATACTGAGAGAGAGAGATGGAGAGGGACACTTCCAAGATCGTCCTCCCTCGTAATTAATTCGACAGGAATGAGCAGGATGAAAGCAAGACGTGGAACAGCATCCGTTTGATGACCATCGGAAATCCTCGAGAGATTCTGGAATGCCACTGCTCGGTTGCTACCGAGAAAATGACCCCACACGTCCCCACAATAACCACACACTTCCCCCCCCCCCCCCCCCAACCGACGCTAAATTGATAATGTAATCACTGACAACCAACAAATAGCCGCCGCATTTATGATGCTCATCATCGATAGCTGCAGATTACCATAAAATACAACACAATTACGAGAAAGATGAAAACGAAAGGAACAAAATAAACTACAGATAACGGTCAAGATGATTGTTTGTATGCTAATTGTTTTAAAGATGGGTTTTATTGGTTGTACAGTACAAGAGCAGAACGTTGATCCTCCCAGCACAGTAATAGGAGCCAGTAATACTGATAGTAATACTGTTTTATCGTTCTAACCAGCTATTAATATAACCATAAGTATAGTGGGATAGTGGGATAACCATATGGGAAGTGATAGCCGAGTGCCGTAGCAGGTATCTGAGATAAGCTACGAAACTCTTGGGCGCTCTTTGCAAGGGTGACCGATTGGATTGGCCAGCAAAAAAGACTGTTCTCTGCTGTAAAATAACTTCCTGGTGGTTCGGAACCCACCTAAAACTGTAGGTCCAACTCATCAATCGCCATCATCCAATTCATTACCCACGCACAGGTCTCAGACCTAAGTAGGCTCATCCTCAGAAAAAAATAACAAAAAAAGTGTTAACATTCAACATTTTTCACATAGAAACCAACTTTAGTCAATGTTCTAACCTGCGATCTACCTAACAAGGTCGATAGTCAGATCTAATCTAACACGTATATTATGGCCGATAGTCAATATTTTCCTCGAAGAAGACAGTAGTCTGTTTGACAACAGTCAGTTGTCTTTCTAGTCCGAGTGCTTTTCTAGTCTGTTTGGCAAGACAACAAGTGGCTTGTAAAAGCAATCTGGTGAGAAGACTTCTTACACTATCTGCTGATTTAACACTATTATATAGCTGTGCCAACTATTGCCAACAATTTTCCAAAGCTCTAGTAAAAGAGAAGCAGAAAGTGATTAATTAAAAAAAAATTTTGTTAATTTTTTGGCAAGTTTGATTTTTAGTGTATAGCATAGGTATGTTTTTGTTTTATAGTAGTTATGATTGCAAATATTTTTTTCTTGCTGTACTTTGGAATAATTTTGCTTTTCTCTAAATTTAAGTTTGAACAATTTTATTGTACTTTATCTGCAGAGAAATAAATTATTATTATTATTATTATATAATTGATCAGTAAGTGAAATTAAGTAAATAGTTGACTTATTCAACTTATTACTTATTAAACTTTTAAAATTATTTAACTTTTACTATTTAACTTTTACTATTTAACTTTTACTATTTTTTAAAACTAGTAACTTATTTTTAAACTTTTACTATTTTTTCTCAATAACTCTTTTCTTATAAACTGTACTTTATGAACCGATCCTCTCATCCAGTGGTTTCCCTTGCTGGGTGTTGCCAAGAAATTTTAATTTTATTCTGATATTGTTTGATAAATTTCCTTTTGTATATTAAGAATTTGTTTTATAGATTTTTTGTACTTGTTTTTTATTGGCAATAAAGATGTATTGTGTGTATACATAGTACCAAAGCCGATTTTGACTGTAGTTAACTCAATATTATGTTTTGATCCAAAGAGCGTACTAAGCAAACGAGGAGTGAGGAAGGTTCCAATTACTTAAAAGGTAGTCAGATATAAGATTCATTAATGTAATCCATTAAATTTTGTCCACGCATCAAGCATCATTACCGATGAATTTTATTTTTTCTATTCATTGCTAAAACAAAGATACACATCAAAACCTCTGTGCCATCATTATATTTACCCATTCAGGGTAATTCGCCCTTCTTCCACAACATCAAGTTCTTAGCATGGGAGATATTAGTTGTTTCTCTCTTCATAAAAAATAATAAACGTGAGTCAACGAAAACCGAGAAACAATCTGAGAAGGGGAAGGAAGGTTTAATCTTGAGACAGTTGAGACCAGACAGGAGACAGAAATGAGGAGAGCTGCGTCTGCGTTTAGGTTGGGAGAGATTTTTCTAATACTGCCAGCTTCCCTCCACAGTGATAGGGCACGGAGCACTGATCCCCTTAGAACCGAAAAGTCAGTCAGTCATTTAATCTGACAGCGGGCTGGAATAGCCTGCAGGCGTGTTAAGATGGAACGAGGGTGAGCCTAGTATATTAACAGACACAGCCAGCGAACAGGATGAGGGGGAATCGTTAAAAAGGGATGAAAATGGGAGGACCGAATGACATAAGAGGTGAAAGACAAAAGAAACGAGAGCTCTCTACGATCTTGCAAAATAATATGATCAAAAACAAGGAAAACTCAAAATTTGAGAACAAGGAAAAGCTGAGTATTTTTAGAAGACAATCTGGATGAGAGAACGTGCAATAGGGTAATTAACTTTGATAATATTCAAAATACAAGAGAAATAAAATGAATAAATTAGGCTTCCAAGTTTCAAGCTTCTACAAATCTCATAGGATCTACAATAACTGGATATTGAAAATTCAATTTTAATATTTTCAAATTTATATTCTACTTTTAAGTTTATAACAAGTTTCAATAACAGAACGTTTTCTTCTAAAATAACCATCTTTGGCCCTTTGCAAAATGATCAAACTTAAATTCTTTTCTATTCTGTATTGGTAAATTGTCAAAACGGTCATGGTAATTATATTATGTCATATCATCATATTATGTAATATAAACTTAAAAAAACACTTTTAAATGGAAATTCACTCACGTTATGGCGTGACGGCCGTTTCGCTCTATTGTCTAGAGCATCGTCAGACGACCCACAGTATACACTGACTTAAACATCATAATTATATTATGATTGAATTCTTTGAAGAGATTCTCACACTCTTTGATGATGATTATGATGATGATGAATAGCTAATAAAGTACATGACCATATTAGGGAGTCTATACCATAGATTAGGAAGTCTTCATGTCTATGTCTTTACCTTTACATAAGCAAGACGTATCACATCACATGTACAATGTACACATTCTACACTGTATACATAAATGTTTTTTACACTACACATAACGTTAATGGTTTTTTGATATCCACCAATGCCACCATTAAGATTTAAGGTACATGGAAATCATAAATGAGTCTACGCCGTAGATTGTAGATACGCACTATGTAAACTCCCAATATCGTACAATACCTCTCTAGTATATCCATATACGCCTGCCTACATAGAGAACTATTGATTTAAACAAAAAAAAAACATCAATGTCCTGAACTGTGTTACATTTATCAATAGGTGAGTAAATTAGGTGAATGGACTCATATTATGCCTTATACAAGAATGTTTAGTCAACACTTTTCCGAATTTCAAGGCATTCAATTGAAAATTCCGGTAGTCACCATATCTAATGTATAAAAAAGACATGATGACCTTTCAAAAACTGGTCGTACGATTAAATTCTTGTCTAAATCATGCAAATTGAGTATGTTACGCCTCTTCCATGTTTTCCTGCTTGAAAATTGTTCCCAATTATGCTCTCATTTATCATGCAAAACACTTTGAGGTTCATTATCAAGAATTATAAAATGATGCGCACTTTTACAATACAGTAGTAGCCTACTAGAAACCAATAGAGTATCAATAGCTCTTTGACCGAACTGAGATGTGGGAGGCAAAACAGTAGAACTATCACCCAGCTCTGGGTTTAACCACAAAAAAGCAAGATACTCTTTTCTGTGACTCAACAATAAAGGGTTTTAGGAGCACCTTAAAATCAATCCGAATCACAAGGGATTCTGTAATGAAATATGAGATCAGTATTAATTTAAAGAATTCCCTCATTTTATAGATCAAGTTCTTAGTCTACGCAATAGTAGGGCGAAATTGTTTGACAAATCACCTATCAAATAGGAGTATTCGCAAATAATTGATGTAATGTGATGAAAATAAGTAGTGTCTTGCTATATAGCGTCAAATTTCAGAGGACTTTGATAGAAGATTTAAGAATGAAATTATTGAGTGGATAATGTCCAGTAGAATTGAGGAAAAACTTTTCGAATGATTTATGTCCTATTTTAATAGTAAGCTAAGTTTGCCATCTCTTCTCTTCTCTTTCGTCTTCTCTTTCTCTTTCATTTTCACCTTCTGATTCTCTCTCTCTCTCTTTTTTTTCTCCTTGGTATTTATTTAAAATCTCTGTATTATTTTTTCTTTGACAGTTCATTAAGGTTTTTGCTTATGTATAATATTAGCAACTCTTACCTGCGCACAGGATGTTTCCTTGCAGGTAATTATTAGATTTTGTAATTTATGAACATTTATTCTGAAATTGTTATGATGTGAAGATCTAAATAAAAGTTTTTGAAGTTTTTTTTTTTAAATTTGAAAACCAAATTCGTATTTCATCATTTTCATTCAATATGATTGACTAACAGGTAAATGGGTCAACGATTGTCCTAAATTGATGTCGCAAGTGAATTTTTTTTAAATTTTTTTTTGAGGATGAAGCCCACATAGGTTTGAGACCTGTGCGTGAGTAATGAGTTGGATGATGGTGATTGATGTGTTGGACCTACAGTTTTAGGTGGGTTCCGAACCACCGGGAAGTGATTTTACAGCAGAGAACAGTGTATTTTTTGCTGGCCAATCTAATCGGTCACCGTTACAAACAGGATCTACGAGAACGCAGCTTATCTCTATCTGAACAGATACCTGCTACGGCTCGCGGCTATCACTTCCCTAATATTTCACGTTCAAAATATATATATTTGCACTTTTTACATTAAAGATTGTAATTGATTCAAAAGACTATGGAGAGATGGTTAGCATTTTTTTATCCAGTTAGAACTGACACTCAATATAAAAAATAATAATATCATGTGACCTGGCTGGCTCAAATCTGGTGTCAGAGCTCTGGGCTCTTCCTGTTTAGAGCTCAATTGTTCAGGGCCTCTGACATGACTGTTTTTGGGTAGCCACATTATACCAACGAACAAATATTATTTTTGAAGATATCTACAAATTGTACTTGTAGGCCATATTTATTTAATATGTTTTGAAAATGATTGAGACCAAGAAAATATCTGGCAATAAAATCTTAAAAAGCATTTTTAAGTGGAAATTAACTCACGTCATGGCATGACAGCCTCTGTTGAAAAAGAGCATCGTCAGACGACCCACAGAACACTGTACACTGTGTGAGTGTACTGTGGGTACAATGTGTGAGTGTTCTGTGGGTCGTCTGACGATGCTCTTGACATTAGAGTGAAACGGCTGACACGCCATAACGTGAGTTGATTTCCACTTAAAAGTATTTTTTAAGTTTTTATTACATAGTAGTAGAAACAAAATGGATCTTCAACCTCATAAATATCTGGTGTTTTACGTTTGAGATATTGTTTTAATTTATTATAATTGGATAGTTTTCTAGTTTGTCTTTGTCTTGAACAAAATATCTTGAGTAGCCAAGGAAGAGGTCCAGTGAGCGGCGAGTGCGGTGTAAAACAACAGAGTACAACTACTCAGTGACGGCAAAGGGCAATTTGTGCGCACGCGTGGAGCAAATCCATATCTACCCTACTACACCCCTGGTGTCGGTGCCAGTGCAGGCTGGTGCTGGTGCGGTACACAGATCGATGTCTCCACACTCCACACAGTCAGAGCCACTCTCCACGCGCCAACGTACAACTATAACACTAGTATACACTAGTCTAGTCTGTCCTGGACACAAACAAAAAGCAAACGTCGCATATCTGTGATCACGGCAGCTCTCTGTCAGTCAGCTGCGTTAAACCAACAACAATCCTAGGCTACTCACAAACGGAGAGCTCCCTGGCCAACTCACGTGGAGAACTAATGTAGAGACCCAGAGTACTTTTCAATTGGAGAAAGTCTGTACCTTTATTGGAATAATCAAATTTAAATTGTCATCATTAAAAGTACAGAGTCTTCTTATTCATTATTTGCATATTATATTCCGTATATAATAAAATTACTCATACAGCCAGTGCCATACACAATTTCAATATCCATGAAGGCCACAACGCATTCATCCATCAAAGAACTCACCCAATGAGTAGATAATTAGAAAGCCTTATCCATCAACCATTTCATCAACTCTACTCTGAATTGCTTTGAATTAATTGTTAATGATAATAGAAACCCTTATGTAAAAGAATTTTCAATTACGTTACTGCTTTCAAATAGTAATTTTGGCAATGAGTGTTTACTGTTAGTAATCTAGTATTTCTAGTTTCTACAGCAGACATTCAACACAATTGATATAAACTAGATCTACCAATTCTATTTACCAAACAGGTACAAGACTCCGGATGGCTTCGTTTCTTGCAGCCTTGGGTTCGAGTCTCATTCAGTCATGGATGTTTCTCATCATTCACCTCATTACCCACGCACAAGTCTCCAGACTCATGTGGGAATCATCCGCAATAAAATAATAAAAAATTTGCAGTTAAAATCGATGAAAGTCCATTCATACTTCATTCAAAATAGTAACTTATTTGCTATTTCAATTGTAAAAGCAAACGATAAATTCAAAATCGATATATTAGTGTTTATGATGTGATTCGCAAACTGCGTACACTATCCAACTATGCAAACGAATTTCATGAATAATGAATGTGTTTAATTTTTGATGGCCTATTAATTGATGACAAAGAGTGCCAAGTTTCCTGCAACGAGGCCTGTACAGGGAATAGCTATCTGCGATTGATTGGAAGAGCAGATTGATGAATAATTCATAACTTTTATCCCTTTTTCGATCACACATCCGTCACTTGTTCCCGATCATCTTCTTGGTACGGTCGAGTGGCCACACGCATTCTCCATGTGTTAAAAAATGAATGATGTACTCGAAATACGGTTTTTTCTTCTTTTCAATACCGAGGCAGACGCGTGGACACCAACATAATGCATAAATATGCATAAAGACGGATACACCAGCGGATGGATTTTTCGAGAGAAAAAATATTTTGCCATTTTTTCCTGCATTTCATGTCATACACTCAAAATGTGTTTGATATAGGGGGATACGTATCAACGGTGAACGTTTCGGAAAATGCAACAGCCTGTTCTGTAAATAAACCACACACAGAATTGGAAGCAGGACTATCGTATAGTTTATATCTGCAAAATGATTTAGACTTTGGAGTGAAAATCTTTAGCAAATTTGTTGAAATGTAGTGAAATCTACATTATCTACATTAGTTTATCTCTGCAAAATTTTTTAATTTAGAGTAAAAATCTCTGGCAAATTTGTTGAAATGTAGAGAACTCTACACGTACTTCATCAGTTAGCCTAACTGACATCAAAATTAATGTACCTTTGTGCAGAGTTATCAAAATACCACTAAAAGGAATTCCCGAGATAAAAATATTGTGTAATTTTACCTGTCTCTCATACACACGGTTTATGTCATACACTAAAAATGTGTTTGATTCTGATTTATAAAATCTGAGCTATGCAAAGCTAAGTAAAGTCTGACGAGACATCTGCCTCAGTCAACAGATTTACTGTGGCTTTGACGTTTCGTGTTAATATCAAAGTAAAAAACAAAATTCACCGGTGAATTCTTTAAGGGGGAAAAAAGCATTACCATCGAGCATTATTGAAGCAAGATATTTAAAAAGTATATCCATCAACATGTCATCACTATTTTTGAGAATTGAGTAAATACAAGGGAAATTCGAAGTTTAAGGAACTGTTATAATAAGGAATGTATTATAATATTTTATGATGAAAAGTTCTTGACTTCAATATTTAAATTTTATAGAAGTCAAGACAAAATTATGAAAGTTCATGTTAGTTGAAATATTAACTTCAATTTTTTAGCTGTAGATGGAAAGTTTCAAAGTAAGGAATACACAAACATTAAGCTATCTTTTATTTATTTATTTATTTATAACACATAACACAATCAAGTAAAGATACAACAGGCATAGCCCACAACTGCTTTCTTTACAAATTTTTAAATGAAAAATCCAAATTTTAGGTTATGTCCGAGTTAAACTAGGAATTTCACTTCAAATACAATCACTGATTCATTCCAAAACAAAAATATCAATTTAGGAGTTGAATTTAAAAACGGAGCACTAACACAATCCAATAGTCCAGAGAAAGTTGACATAATTTTGAATTTTGTTTAGGTTTAAGAGCCAAAATAATCTTGACTGATTGAATACATCAAGACGCTGTAGAATGTGAACAAACCGAAAGATAAAATTGGAAATTTAAAAAAAATGTTAGTAAAGACATATTTGGATTATTAAGTTCAATTCTCTAGCTGAAAATCGAGAAAAGTTTCAAGGTATGGAATACCAAAATTCTTAGATGTCTGCATCAATCTTATGCATGCTCACACATAATATAACACACGTCAATATATACTTTATCAATATGTCAGATCATGTCACTGCAACTTGAAAGTTGTTCCATGAAATCTTTCAATTTCCATACAAATGTACAAAGTGCCGTTGTATCGCTGTTGCTTAAGTTAGCTTGTATTCCACAATACGTTTCGCCTCACATTCTTTGGTTAAATGAAGCAAACTGTCAAAAGGCTACACGTTTTATGGCCAACGGCTGGAGGAAAAGAATGCCTGAAGAAAACCGACAAAACAAGTCATTCTTCGATTGTCACCAATGACAGACATCAACAACAAGGGTTTACAACCAGAAAAGCGATTGTTGTGCCATGACAGCTTTAAACGAGTACACCTGTATGAAAGCGGAATATTATAAATACGAATTTATGAGCCTTCATTTCTCCTGTCCAACTTGTAACCATCGCTTTGCTACATCATATGAACTTCACCATCTACATCTACAAAAGAAGTTGTCATTTTCATCGAAATGATTCTCACTGATAGGAAAATGATGTGGATTTTTCAGGAGACAAATAATTTAATTACGATCGTATTTCTTATTAATGTACGTCTATTATTAATGTACGGCAATGGCGCACTAGCGCGACTGCGACCACGACCGCGACCGCGTCCATTTGAAAGTTGTGCGACCGCGACCACGTCCAGTCTTATTTTTGTGACCGATAGCACAGCCTCCCTTCTTGGTTTCATAGTCCTTTTTGACTGCAAGATATTCCAGTTGCAAAATGGATCTTGAGGAGATAGCTGTGGTAGCACATGTGTACATAGAGAATTCATTAAGTTAACAGAAAGAAGAGATACTGGATACATCCATCGTATGCTACAAACTAGGTCTACTAGTGGGCAGTTCTCCACTTTTTTTGGCGAACTACAGCAATACGAGGAGAAATTTTTTAACTATACAAGAATGTCTGTTGCCAGGATTGACGAATTGCTAAAAAAGATTACAGACGATATAAGGGGAATAGATACATCAATACCAAACACAACCTGACCAACATAAACTGAGACTGTGACTAGAGAAATGACAATTATTTTCTTATAGTACTGTATATCAAAGGAGTGGAGAGCACAAACCACCTTGAACATCTGGTCGCACACACTGGTCGACAGTACGTGCGCTATGCCCCATATAAATGCATGATAACAGTGGTCGCAGAAATCTCTAGGTCGCTGCGACCAAAGGAAAAATTTCTGGACGCCGCGACCAGCGTGCTCGGTCGTGGTCGCGGAAGCCAAGTGCGCTATGGTCAATGCTTGACTGCGCTAAAACTGGTCGCTCCTACTGGTCGCGGTCGCGGTCGTGGTCGCTCTAGTGCGCTATAGCCCTTAAAATACTTAGTTTTTGTACACACTTACGATTAAGCGGAAATCGATCGTCAACTTGGAAATATTGTGCTCACATACCTGTAAAAAAAGAGCTTGATTAATAAAATAGATTTGATACACGTGATTTTGGAGATAAATAGAGATGATAAGATGTTAAGACTTTGAAGACAATAGAGCTTTAGATTGAAGTCTTACAAAAACTGGGTTTTATTGAAATAAAAGAAAACAATCAACAGAATAGAATAACTTTTTAATAGTAATAATTACCTTCCAAATAGATCTAGAACTAGATCAGATATTTTCTATAGAATTTAAAACTCATTCCAGTAAAAAACAAGGTTCACATATTATCTGGTTCTTCAAAGCACATATTTTCAGATAATAATCAATCATAAACTTTTAAAATCCGAACTCACATGACGTTTAAATAAACAGCAGTCAACATTTTGTTCTAGCACTAGCGATAAAAAATTAAGTCAGTTTTTCTATGCAGAGACCACACTTTCTTCATGTAAAGATGGTGTATTTCCCATAAATTCATTCAATTTTCTTCGTCTGAGCATATTGTATAACCACTTTCTTATTAAATAGCAGACTTTTTATGGTGAAATAGTACTTCTATTCTCATACAATAGACGCTATTTTCCTGTATTGCTTTCAACCATTCATTGTATTCATCCATTTTCATTTTATTTAATTTATGAAAAGCAGTTGAACAAGAAGTCATGGATAGAAAACACACAGCTACGCTCTAAATGTTTGAAAGAATTCTATTTTCGAGATATAGCCTACACGTAAGTATTCCCATTCCCTTCTTTATGAATATCGCAGAAAGCATATATATATATGAATAATGTAGAATGTGTTGATCCATGTGAACAACAGTAAAACAATGCGACGATTTCCACATGTGGAGAATATAGGACAGAATATGATCGAGCATAGAAGAGATGGAACAGAAGAATCGACAAGGACAGTGCTAGAAGTCAAATAGAGTGGGGATGAAGGGAAAGGGGTGCAGTACAGTGCAAAGCAGCCTTCAGAATAAAAGACTTGGAGGGAAAATTTACGGGCAGCCGGGGGCGACAGCGTGTATGACATCGTAATAAATTCGGATGTTTACGGGTGTCGTCGTACGTCGGCAAATATTTTAAGCGCAGAAAAATATCTCGGTTACGGATATTCTTCTGCCTTTGCGGGATAGGAAACGAACGAAAACATCGACCGAAAAAAATGTGTAGATTTTTATCAAATTTCCACACACCGTTTTCGTGTAACCAGTTTGTCAGCAGCACCACCACTACACACAGAGAAGCGCATCTCTTTCCTTTGAAATCCTATTGCTATAATAATTTCAGTTTAGCAGGCTCTTTATACTATTTTAAGATGTTTAGTAAGTATTTTATACTGTTTTTAGATGTTCGATTGATAATAAAAGACTATATTATAAATACAATCAAAGTAGTGATAGCCGAGTGCCGTAGCAGGTATCTGTTCAATTAGAGATAAGCTGCGAAACTCCTTGGCCATCTTTGTAACGGTGACCGATTGAATTGACCAGCAAAAAAGACTCTGTTCTCTGCTGTAAAATCACTTCCCGGTGGTTCGGAACCCACCTAAAACTGTAGGTCCAACTCATCAATCACCATCATCCAACTCATTACCCACGCACAGGTCTCAGACCTATTGAGCTTCATTCTCAAAAAAAAAATTAACAAATAAAATAATCAAAGCATCTCTTTTCTTTCAACACAACACACAGCAACTATCGCTGCATTAATTTCAGTTTAGCATGTACTTTATACTGCTTTTAGTTGTTTAACAGTATTTTATACTGTGTTTAGTTGTTTTTTGGATAGAAAAGGCTATTACAAGGTCACACAGTTCATGCTATAGCTGCATGCTAATGAATAAGTGTCCCAATGAGTGTTATCAACATTGATTAAGGATCATTTATATTTCCTTTGTAGTGGCGAAAGTGGAATTGTAATTGTGGAAGTTATATCCATAATGAATAATAAGATGAAATTGTCACAACCACATTTATTGAAACTTTAAGAAACTAATTTCGGTTGCTACACCATAGTTCAATAGTTCATAGTTTATTAATCTCAATCAGTTTGATTGAGATTGATAATGGTGTAACAACCGAAACTTGTTTCTCAAAGTTTTAATAAATGTGGTTGTGACAATTTCATCTTATTATTCATGATCAATTTAATCAAATATCTCAGACATAATCAATAAAATGTTATATTCTTTCTTTGATTGCGCTTGCTACGTTGGAACGATAATAATTGGGAGTGATGTACTCTATATTATTGTGCAGTATTATTAGTTAACGAAGATTTCTTAAGTATTTCCAACTAAAGCTTCGGAGCAAATGAGTCAATATTCCAGTCAAGGAGCTGAGCTAATTGGCTTTTGAGGACGGACTGGAAAGTGAGTGGTGTAAAAGAGCACTAGACTCAGTACAGAAAGTAGAGCGGAGGTCACGAAGTCCGGATACGCAAGCAGAACTTCCCACCTAGGTGGTTGCTACCTAATTATCGGAAAGTGTTGAGAAGGCTCCAAGTTTTTACAGCATGCAATCTTGAATTTCCAATATCAACCAACTCAAAAACATCTATGCAAACTGAGGGAATTTAAATAAATTAACAGTATACCGCTAATTTTTGTGGTGCTGAGCAAGGTTTACAGGGAATCTATTTCCCGGGCACGAAAAGAAAAAGGCATTCCTGGATTTTAAGGGGAGCAGGTGAATTTTTAATCAAGATTCACTGTGTTATTACAAAATACAACTAACTCGCTCTTAATGAAATTTTCGCAAAGTGCGGGAACTGCCACGTAAGTGACTCCTCTAGTTTTCCTCCCTTATTGACCTTTCCCTTATCGCCCAGATTCATCCCCAGTCGAACCAGGACGCATTAATCCCCCTATATTCCACCTGCTCTTCACTTAATACTTTCCAGCGATGAGAATTAATTTTAAACTGATTTATTTACTCATTGTCGTGTAAATTACTTGCACCTTCGGACTGCTCCCCTCATGCTCTAAACTTCGTACTTTCTAATAAAGACGAATTTAACGGCCTCCGTCGCTGGCTTATCGCGCTTGGTGCGACTTATTAATTTTACGCTGTGTTACGGAGAAAATTTTTCAACAGAGTTTCAAATAATCGAGTCAGGCGAAATATGATTTTCAACAATGGCCGGTTTTTATCTCTCGACTCAAATACATTAAACCAGACTGAACAGAAGCGTGCTGGAAGTGGATGGACCTATCAAGATCCAAGTCTCTGAAATGAATAAAGCAATAAGACAGTCTCTCCAACTTTTTCACTGAACTAAAAGTGTCTCTCTAGTGGTTGGTCTCTTACGGTGATACGTTCTTTCTTCTGAAATGTCTTTTGTGCAAATAACTACTTTTTTGGACTCTAGTTCTCATTTGTTTTTTAATTTGAAAAACTATAATCTTTTACTTTTTTATAACAAAAGTGCTGAAATGAATATACAAGATACACAACGTGGCATCTAATATTCACAAAGAAATAATAATAATAATAATAATAATAATGATAATAATAATAATATTAATAATAAGAAGAAGAAGAAAATTGTATAACAGAGAACATCTAAAGTTGAAGAATATTCTAATATAGAGACAAATATGAGGAAAAGACGCCTAAAATGTTATGGTCACATCATGATGCTTCCAGACAATAGACTAACAAAAAGAATTGTAAACTATGTAGTGTCACTTGTCAATGGAGGAGAATGTATACGAAATGTTAAAAAAAGACCTAGCACTGGCCAAAATAAGCAACAAAGAAATTTACAATAGAAAAAACTTCAGAAAAAAACTTTATAAATAAGAAGTTATACCAGAGATAAAACCTCCAAGAGTTGGAACAAAATGCAGTGAAGAGAGAAAAGCTGAATTCGCTCAAAAAATGAAAAGCTGGTGGGCAAACAAGAGAACAAGTCCAAAAAATGAACCATTTTTACTCAGAGTTTTCAACTTTGGGAGTTTTACGTCTAATAATAATAATAATAAATTGCTTTTACTGGTGGGTAGACCCCCATGGGTAGTTCTACCTCGCCGCCATGTTATGGGAAACATGTTGGACCTACAATACTAGGTGGGTTCCGAACCACCGAGTTAGTGATAATTAAGCTGATGACATCAAGTAATTGCAGCTCGGTAATCCATCCAAAATTTAGAAACATGCGTAAGTCGTACAATAACGCATAATAAAAGTGAAATCTCTTTAGACAATTGAATGGAAACAATTTTTTATGATGAGTCCGAGGCCTGCGTGGGTGATAAGGTGGATAATACAAAACATTCAAGGCTGAACGGGAGTTGAACCCGTGACCGTAGCAACCGGCTACGCTTGTGTGGGCTTGGATTTGGTGGAGTTTTAGGTGGATTCCAAACCATTGGGAAGTGATTTTATAGCTGTTAGTCTTATTAGACATAATGCCTCAAACACTTTCTACACCACTGCGACAGTAGAATGAGAATAACTTCTATATTTACATATAAACTTTTATATAAACAGTTATATTAGAACTCGTATAATTAATTCATGAGGAAAACTATCAAACATTTCTACAAAAGAAAAATATTGAAAATACATGAAACCATTTTTATAGCAAAATGTGATGAAAAATACTTTATCTACGACCATGTCATAATGTATACACTACAGTTTCACAATTGATGCCAAAACAGCTGTCTTTTCGAAATGCTTTTTGAGACCCGTTGCATAAAGAGCTCATTATAGTACAGGTTCTACATTATAACACGGGTTCTGGACCAATCAGAAGCATTTTTGATGGAATCAATATCGTAATTCAATATTGTGAAACTATCAGCTGATTTCATCAAACTGCTACGCCAGCTACTTTAACCTAACAATCTACTATAACTTCTCATATTTGAGATGAGAGGTTAGGTAATCTCTGACAGTCACAGGTAAAATGAAATTGTTTTAATTAAATGTATACAAGTGGTCGTAGATAAAATAGTGTATGCAACGATTTTATTTGGCCATTAAGGCACTCGTGAGATATTTATAACACTCGCACTCGCTCGTGTTATAACTTACATCTAACTCGTGCCTTAATAAGGGTCAAAATAGAATCGTTGCATAAACTACTATTATATAACAAATATTGAAGAATGTCAATAATAATATGTAATAATGATAAAAATATGTAATAATAATAAAAATATTCAATAATGTAATATTAATTAATATAATTTCCTACTGCTCCAAATTTGTAGCAGGAAAACTGGGATTTATTATGGAAATTGTAGAAATGTATATGGGTTTGTACAATATTAACATAGAAAAAAAATGTTCTATCACGGGGGATAACTGCACGAGAATCAAGGTGATGTGCAACATTTTTTCAACACATTAATTTCTGAAGTAGTATTACAAAATAATTCTTACAGACCAAACTGAATGCTCACTTCAATATTAATAATTTTACAGATGTCCATTGAGACACCCATAAATTTGAGAGGTTCACTTTGAGTAATCGTCACCGGCTAGATGGCAATAATAATGAAGGAGCGCAAGGCACGACGTCTTCGATAGAATAGACCTATGTGTGTGTATAACACACAGAATGTAATTGCAGAGTAATTAAAGCGATGATCTGGAAGCAAGCAAGCAAGGCAGCCAGTGGCCGCACACAGTCAATAGGGGTTGATTATTATTCATACCGGGACAGAAGGCCTGTTGGTTAATCGGTGAGGGAACAATCCCTCCCCCTCCCTGTTCCTTGCTCCCTGCTCCCTGTTCAGGCTGGCGCCAGTGCCCAAAAGCCCGGTGACGGAAGGAGCGATGAGTTTTAACGACAAACGAACGGGGGCCGCTAAGCCCCTAACCCAAAGTTCCTGACCCCGTAAGATCTTCAGGCCTTAGAGCACAACACCCGCTACTGTTTCCCCTTTTAATACCTCGCATCAATGGAAGGGTTACAAGCTATCGGTACGTAAAAGCGGGCAACCCTCTACTCACGTTCTATTCTTAGCTTTACCATCCCACTACACGCTTTGAACAGCAACACTTCGTTTTTCATCGCTACAAACTCAATCTAGTGAGTGATTATATATTTATTCAAGGATTATACCAGGAACAAACGCCATCATTTATCCATTCATTATATCTCTGATGATCAAAAGAGCAAGATTGTTAATGGATCGATTAGTAGTTAGTATGTTATGAGGCTGAATCATCTCTGTAAAGGAAGAAAATCTTGGTTTTGTAGTCCACTTCAAGAAAGAAAGATAAATTATTGTCTTTATTTTTCGAACTTTAAAATAAATTAGTCCTGTATGCGAAGCTGAGGTAAACAAGCCCCCTCTTCCACTTAACCCTTCAAAAGGTAGATTTTTTGGAGGATGTAACGCACATAAGTCTGAGACCTGTTTGTGGATGAAGGTGACTGATGAGTTGGACAGTTGTAGGTTGGTTCCGAACCAGCGGGAAGTGATTTTACAGCAGAGAACTGAGTTTTTTGCTGGCCAATCCAATCGGTCACCCTTACAAAGAGGGCCCAAGAGTTTGCAGCTTACCTTCATCTGACTGAATAGATACCTGCTACGGCTCTCGGTTATCACTTCTCGAAGGTGGCGTAATATATGAAATTTAAGGTGTTTTTATTCGGAATAACAGGACGATATCGTCAATTCGCTCAAAAACTAAGTAGCTTGAGTGAAGCCACTCGAAGTAACTTTGTTCAAGGTTTGAAATAGCGAATTGGTTTCGAATTAGTTAGTTGCATTATTCATTTACAACTAATTTTTACGCAACTAACTTATTCACAACATAAAATACGGTAACTTACCCCTGAAATGAATGGAAAGAGATATTCGTGTACAGAAACTGGAATTCTTCAAGAATCCGCGATACAAAAAAACAGGGCGAATTGAGAACCTCCTCTTATGTTGGAAGTCGGTTGAAAAGATGCATTTATTGGATATTTCCATTAATTAAATGACATTCAATACAGAAACTCTACAATAATTGTATATTGGATGACTGTACAATTGACACTGTATTAGAAATACAGTAGTTTATGCAGAACCATATACAACGTCATCATAGACCCATAAAGCTCTATTTATCATGCCCATTGTATACCCATTGAGGGTTGAGTGGAAGAGAAGACTCCTGCGCCTCAACTTCGCCTCACAGGAAAAATGAAGGCTGGTTAGGTTAGGCTAGGTTAAGTATCAGAGTTATCAGTGTCATCTGTTCTGATACTCTTGGATTTAGCAATCTGTATTAATTGTTGTTGAAACAATTATAATGTGAAAATTGATAGAAAAGGAATAGTTTATTAGGGATCAATATAGCCCGCCAAATAGGAGGTCCACCATGTTCCCCATAACATGGATCAAACTGCGTACCTGTTTAAGGGTCTCCCCACCAATAAAAGTCATACGCTTATTATTATTAATTATCTAGCGTTGGAGCTATCTCAAAATAGGAAAAATGATTCAAACTATGTTTTTGATATTTGCTGTATTATTATTATTTCAGCAATTTATAACTCTGGAGATCCAGCTTTTTATTCCGCATTTGGGAAGCTACATGAGAAATATTCCATCTTAATAACCCTTTTCTCATCAAAAGAGTTGGCTTTCATTTTATTTTTGAGATAAGAAAGCCCGTTCTGACCAGAATAATAAACATCTATATTGGTCTGGAGTAACTGGAACAAGGAGCAAGCAAGAAGGAGATACAGCATTGCGAAATTGGATGCCCCATATAAGTACACCGTTGGTTCTTGAAGCAGGAGTAGCTTGAAGCAGCAGCTCACGAATGAAATCTCATTATTTGGTGGGTCAGCATCCCAAGAGTGCCACAAGCTGTTCTATGTTCTCTTTCAACTGTTGCAACTCAAGAAGATTCCCGGCAATTCGATCCTTTAAAACAAGATCCACTTATGAAAAGATATGATTAATTGGAAACTCACCATTTCCAAGAGTTGATGAGTATAATGGCACTCAACTTGAACACTTTTCTCCATCTACACAGAAAAGATATCGGAATCCAGCCGATAATCATGCTTGTGAATGGAATCAGGTTGAAATAAAAAAATATAAGGAGCCTTTATAGCTTTCAAGTTATCTTCTCCAATTATTTTTTTTTCATAGTTTGAAAGGCTTTACATTTCACAACAGACTAGCCCTACTTCCTTATGTTATGTTATTTTATATTGAAATATATATCTATATTTTGTTTTATTGTATAGTGTGTTATGTGAATAAAATTGAATTCAATTGAAATTGCCTTTGCAACTGCTTACATAATTATCATATTGGGCTTTTAGTTTATTACTTGGATGGTTGACCGTGCTTCATTGACTTGATCTTATAAGCTTTATAATCACTTTTACGGTGGTTCGGAACCCACCTAAAATAGTAGGTTTCCCGTAACATGGTACAAACGGCGAGGTGGAACTACCTATTTTGTAATTTTTTATAGTGTACGAGTTGTTATGAAAGATATTGGTTATTTACTATAATTGATCGCTAATTGGTATAATTTATTTGTTGCTATTAAAGTCTGTTGAAAAAAAAAACGAAATGAAAACTCCTATCTTATGGTCACAATAGGAGATGAAATAAATGCGCAAGTGCTACAATTAATTTTGCCGTGCATCAAAAAAGTGTTGAAAATGAACAACTGAATTGAATTGAACTATTCTTCACAATATCTCGTTGCATGTAATGATTTAGAATAGAATGACTTTTTTATTTGTTGACGTGGCGAAGTTTGGACAGTAATGTCCACTCTACCCCTTAACCAAGTCGAAAACAGAAAAAAATATTTAGAGATAAGTTGACAAACAAAAATGGATATAATCTCAATAGCGGTTAATTGATTTATTTACGAATGTATTAATAGCCATACTACTAGTAAAAGTGGTTAATTTTTTCTTCCAAAAAATGTAAAATGATGATTGCTGTAATTTGTGCTGATGGAAATAAAAATTATATTATTATATTAATTGCACAATACGGTAGTACTCATCTAAATGCATTTTATAAGTAGCTACTGATTACAATAAAAAACAATTAAATTATATATTTCATGTTCCTATGTACCACTACACCAGACATTCGATTTTATATGTTTATTATTAGACAGAATTTATTAATTTCGAATTCCCTTAATTGCTATCAGTTTATACTGAAGACCGAATATTGACAACAGTATTTAATAGCTGATGGAGTAAATTTGTCAGTAACTTCGAACTAACTTGTTTATTATTACTTCAAATCAATATTCCTTATACTTGATGCTTTTTTATGGTGGTCATTCATTCTGAAATCCACAACCTACCAGAAATTATAAATTTATATTTCATGATCCTATTCACCAATATAGCATACATTCGATTTGATATGTTTATTATTACTTCAAATATTCCCTATATTTCTGTCATATTTATGCTGGTCATTCATTCTCAACACCACACCCTACCAGAAACTATAATGTCATGTAATTTTTTAATCTTCACGTCAAATGACAAAAACGTTACTTATTTATCAGCCACTGACCAATGACTCAGGTACCCATAACTTATACTACTCGGAGGAAAAGGAAATTGGCTAAAAAATACGAAGCAATCCAATTTATCGTTTCCAGGAAGAAAGATAATGCTCTCTCACTCTACCAGAGCAGAATAGAGAAGGTAGAGATTGGATTTCACTTGAAAAGTGGTGTGGTCGTCCGACCGTCTCATTTCTTTCGTTTGTTTACCGCACTGTTTCTCATCAGTTTTCTCTCTCTTGGGCAGGTGAGTTTCAATATTCACGAACACAGCGATACAATATATACGGTATGGGTGAAATCTGATTAGAGTTAGGTTGCTATAGCGACGTTAGCATATACAGTGCATAATATGCCGAACGTGGGCGATGACCTCACAGCCGTGGTCCTCCAGTCCTGCTGCATTCCTTGGGCTGCTCTGCTCCGCTCCGCTCGCTCGACCCCGCTAATCCGGTCGTCGTCTGGCTGTCGATCCGGTTACTCCGGCCTCTCTTCTCCGACCTGAGGCTGGTCGCGTGGCTGTCTCGATCGGCACACGACCACTCTTGCAAATTGCATCTTTATACTCCTCCATCGGTTTCCCCGTCTGCTGCGTGTCCGGACTATCAATATTATCGTCATTATCAATGGCTAATTATTATCATTTGAAAGACAAATACGTAGGTAAATACAATTTATATTTCATTTTATTTCCTCTGTTGTCAACCTCGTCCTCTCTTAAGTATTTCATCTTTTTTTTGGAGGATGAAGCCCACATAGGTCTGAGACCTGTGCGTAGGTAATTAATTGGATGATGGTGATTAATGATTACCTACAGTATTAGGTGGGTTCCGAACCACCGGGAAGTGATTTTACAGCAGAGAACAGAGTGAACATCATCCAACTTCTCTTCTTTACATATTTGTTTTCTAAAAAAGAGAATAGAAAATGATAAGAAATTTTTAAATAGGGAAGAAGATCATTTCCAATGAGAAAAATTGTAATGAGTACTAACAATGAGAATCTCTGGCTAACGCGGTTCAACTCTTGGTTGAAGTGCTTGTCATTGATTAAATAAGACTCTGACAGGTTTTGTTTCCTGCAGCCGTCAGTTCGAATCTCATTCAGCCTTGTATGTTTCTCATCATGTGTTAGTGCTACGTTTTTAAATTAAGCTCCTAAATTGATATTTTTGTATTAGAAAGAATCAGTAATTGTATTCGAAGTGAAATTCCTAGTTCACCTTTGACATAAATTAAATTCGGATTTTTTATTTCAAAATTTGTAATGAAAGCAGTAGTGGGCTATGCCTGTTGTATCTTTACTTGATTGTGTTTTATGTTATGAATAAATAAATAAAATCATTCACCCATTTACCTCATTACAAAAGCACAAGTCTCCAGACTCATGTGGGCATCAAGCGCAATAAAAAAACCAGTAGAAAATAACTAATAAGGATTCAGTCCTCTTTCGACTTTCATATTTTCTATTCTTTTAAATTCTTTCTTATTTTCAATTTCTTCAAATTCCTTCTCCTCTCTGCCTTCTCTCTTGCTTCCTCTTTTGTAATTGCAATATATCACAGTTATAAATCAGTTTGGATAGAGCTAACTATTTTCACAGCTGTTGTAATTGGAACTAAACTAGGCAGAATAGGGCAAGTAAATATAAAAAATATAACACTGTATTAGAAAAATATTATAAAGAAACTAAAAAACGACAATACATATTCGCAAACTTCTTTTTTTCAAGGACAAACAGCAAACTCATTCTAAGATAGGACTGAGAGTGAAGGGAAGTAATGAAACTGGAGGTGGAAAAATCAAATATGAGAAGATGTAAGACAAAATTGCTCTCAATAATGGCCATTGATCACGGAGTGGAGATCAAACGAATAAATTATTGTAGTTGTCTTCCGTAACATCCCAAGCTTCTGTAGTAATGGATGACAGCTTGCAATTTGAGGTTCTTCATCAAATTTGAATCAACTTCTCCATTCTTTTAAATGAAGAAGACTCATCACACCGTCTTGAAAGGAAGTTGAGCAATTGAAGCAATGTCTCAGCACTCGGGCAATCAGTAATCAATCCTGAGACTGCATCGAGCAGAAAATGTGACTGATTTATCGACAATGGAGGAAGATTTTTCTGTTCACACAGACTTTCTTTATACGAAGTTCACCTGATATTAACAAAGGATCCAGTTTTTCAACTTTAGCTGAATCAAAGTCTTCCAATTACTTATGAAAGTCTGCTGGTGAGTGCTTCCCCTTTTCCTGTGTGATGACTTTTTATTCTTCTGAAACCTTTTAGTTTAAAAACTCCACGTCAGTGTAAATCAATCAATGGATCAATCACCTGCTGTTTCCCTTACTTTTTTATGGCAATTCAGCTCTTGGTTTTTAATACAATTTTTTCCAGTAACTCTCATCCCTAATAATCTCTAACAACGTAAGCCATTTCTCGTGAATGGAGGATCTCGCCAAAGTTGGATAAAATATATTATTCCAGGTTTTTCGAAAATTTTCGGGCTTTATTATAATACAGAGATTATACCAAGTTTGTGGAATCTATTAAAACTCAATGCTTAAAAACGTCTGCAGCTCAAAAGTTTTGTTTCTGGTACGGGTTTAGATATAATTTCTCAATAAGCAGTGGCCAAAGAGGGTATAAATGTGCCGTAAAATGAATAAGGAACATGTTCAAGAGTATTCAGTATAACCAACAGACAATTGGTAGAGTAATTTAGCAGAATAATATATTATTATGATCACCCCGATACATATTATTATAGTGGGGTATCATAATTAGGAATAAAATTATATTTAGTAGCAATTTTAAGAGTCGGGATTCTCTTTAATATCTGCGTTTTTTTTTTTTTTTTTTTTTTAATAAACTCCTCTGGATGTTTCGTAATATCATCCAGAGAAATTATTATTATTATTATTATTATTATTATTAATCATTGTATAGAAGGCTTTAAATCTTATGTAGTATGCCCATATTAAAGGACTGTTGTAAAAAATCATTAAAGTATGAAGAATTAAAAGTGATAACGTCAAAATCTCATTTTCAATAACAAAAATTTCTTTGAATAAATTGCAATGTCTCAGAGGAGTTCATTGATTTTAACAAGAAAATTAAATTTGAAAAAATCCAAGTAAGAAACTTTTATTGATAAATATTAGCCTATTTGACAATAATAATGTTCACCACCACTACACAGGCTATGTGTAGAGGTGAATTGTTATGGATGTGTTTTCAAATTATCTTAGAAGAGTTTTCTATGAAAATTTAGTCCCTGAGGAAGGAATCGTTTTATAAGATAGGTACTGTTGGGAGAAGCGGTTTAATAGCAACATCAGCATTACCATGATTGTTTCAAGCCGACTTGATCCAGTTGGCAATCTCGGGGAGTCCAAGTTTTATAATTTAATGCTGCACCTATAACTGTGAATTTCTTAGGAGGGCAACAGGGACTTGATAAGAGGATTATTGAACTTGCGCCAAATAGAAGGAAGGAGCCTGATGAATGAAGGGGATAGCGACATTGCAAATGCTACCGCCCACAGTAGTAAAGTATAAGCTGGTCTGTATACTTTCGTTTTATGGTAGTTGTACATCGCCGTATCAATTTTGCTAATGGGTCTTCGAGGCGTTTTAAGTAATTGTGTTCTCGGTTTTACCTACAATGCCGCCGTCCCTGATCCCCGGTCCCCACCTGGATAGCTTTTCTCCGACAAAACTCCTGCCTCACACCCTCATTGTCATAAAACGCTGCAGCACTCTTCCTCCCTTCGCCCCGCTAAACAACGCCACCAGCCCGGAGTAAATTAAAAATTAATTAAAGTCCGGCCGGTCTGCAACGACCGACTGAACGAGCGACGATTATGCTCAGCGGAAAAGGACAACAAATGATCGTAACACGAGAAATATGATTCACTGTAATCACACATACTGCAATCTCCATAACTGTCAATAGAAGACAATCTTAAGGAATTGATTAGACAACTTTATCAGCAAAGATTCAAGCAATAATCTCTACTACACAACTTTCCACATGAGTGAATTGAAATAAGCATAATTTGAAACACATGACTGAAGCTAAAATATATTCATAAGTTATACAGGAAACTGTGTAGGACCTAAACAAGACATGGTCTTAAGGAATTGATTGATTAAACGAATTTATCAGCAATGATTCAAGCAATAATCTCTACTAAACATCATACTTTCCACATGAGTCTGAATTAAAATAAGCATAATTTAAAACTGAAGCATTTAAAGCAAACTAAACCAATTTAAAGCATAATTTCATAACTGAAGCTGCAGCACATCCATAAGTTATGCAAGTTTCGGACCTTAATTCAACGATCTCAAATTCACAATGAGATAAGGGCCCTAATAAAATAAAACCTTATCATTTGATATCTAAGCATCTGAATTCAAAAGTTATTAATTTTTTAATTTATTATTTGTCAATTGCAATATCAAATGGCTGTAATTCCATCATTAATATATGGGTCAGCCCAATGTGGATGAATGTGGTCAACCAGGATAGTCCACCATAGCTTATATAGTGTTTTTTTTTTTTTTAATTTTTATTGAAAACCAATTTAATATGTAAGTCTTTTTCTATCTCTATCAATAGCAATCTATGTATATTATTCTCTCATCTTAGTATCAAAATTTTTGAAATTTTTTAATAATAGCCTATTAACCTAGACCCATAGCATAGTCCCCGCAACACACATCTTTTATAGTGGGGTTTATATGGGAGAATTTTGATAACGAATATTCTATCTTAATTAAGTAGAAGTTCTTAAGAGAAGTGATAGCCGCGAGCCGTAGCAGGTATCTGTTCAATCAGATAGAGATAAGCTGCGTTCTCGTAGGTCCCGTTTGTAACGGTGACCGATTAGATTGGCCAGCAAAAAAGACACTGTTCTCTGCTGTAAAATCACTTCCCGGTGGTTCGGAACCCACCTAAAACTGTAGGTCCAACTCATCAATCACCATCATCCAACTCATTACCCACGCACAGGTCTCAGACCTATGTGGGCTTCATCCTCCAAAAAAAAGTAGTATATAACGATTTTGTAACTTTATTTTGAATAATAAATTTTGATTTGATTTTTGATTCAGAACCCGCCTAAAACTAAAGGTTCAAAGGACTAACCTCATTTACCTCATTACCCACGTTCAAGTCTCACAATCATGTGGGCTTCATCAGTAAAAAAAGTGATTGACTGTAAATGTAACTGCGATTAACTCCATACAGATACTACTCGAATTACACATTTTCAAGTGCTTCCAAAGCGGTCCAAAAGCAATTCCATAGTTTATATAACCAGCAATGAATTAAGTATATTAGGTTGGCCAACTGTGTTCATTTCAATAGTAGAGTGTAGAGCGCGGCAAATTTATGCAGTCGAATGAATAGGAGGACGTTTTTCTGAATGAGTTACGTAACAAAGTAGTGTGTATGTATCTTTCGGCAAGTAAAGTAGAGGGCCGTTTGAGCGCCGATTCGCAGCAGAGGACGAAGCTATAGCGATAGAGGCCGATTCTCACGCTCATTCCAGTAGCCGAGTAGATTCCACGACGACGACTTGCAAGATTTACGCGCGCCCATTCTACAATTTCAAACGGCAGTGCAGCGCCAGTAATGGTCGCCCAGGCAAGTAGAGATGAAATATCACTGAGAGCCCGGCAATAATGGAGACAGCCGGGAAATTTAACTTGTACCTATCCTCGGTGAAAGCTTATTCCCGACAAAGGCCTGCTAAGCATCCTCTGTTTGCATGGGAAAAGGTAACGGCACACGCACTAACTTACATCACCACTCGCAAACGACAATTACACGTTGACTAAACGACACTCACAACAAAATCGTGCTATACAGTCGCCTCATCATACTGCAACAAAATGCCGCTATTCAAATGGAGTGGCACTTGAAAATGGATAAATAAATATTGTAATCAATATATTACATCGGAAGAAAATATTGAAATCGAAAGGAATTTTCTGATCTTTTTTGCGAGATTGCTCTCACCCAGTTATAGTTGTGATAGAAAATATATGGATACTGCATGGAATTATTAACAATAGGAGAAATATAGGAAGTGATAGCCACGAGCCGTAGCAGGTATCTGTTCAATCAGATAGATAAGCTGCGTTCTCGGAGGTCCTGTTTGTAACGGTGACCGATTAGATTGGCCAGCAAAAAAGACACTGGTCTCTGCTGAAAATCACTTCCTGGTGGTTCGGAACCCACCTAAAACTGTAGGTCCAACTCATAAATCACCATCATCCAACTCATTACCCACGCACAGGTCTCAGACATATGTGGGCTTCATCCTCAAAAAAAAAAATATATAGATTTTAATAATAGTACGATATTTCTAATATATCCGCCGATTATCCCCGATTATCCGCGAGTGCCACAAAAAAATGTTTAATTAAATTTTAATTTTTCGAAGCAAGAAGTAAAAATGAGTGATCGATTTTTTCAGAAAGCTGAAACTGAACACTTTTTGTTAACAGTACAGTATATTTTTTTCTTAATACTGTTCTTTATTTTAGTGATTTAGATGTAGAGCAAATGTTTCTGCTGTACCATACATATTTTAAAAGTTTTACATTTGTTCTTTGTACAGTAAAACATAGTTTTTATACTGAAATATCTTTTTCACCTCACTTTTGCCCTTTTTTGGGTTATCCGCGTTTTTTGCTATCCGCGGTGCTCTTGCCACCCAATTCTGCGGATAATCGGGGCTTTTCTGTATAAATATTGGAATCAATATATTACATCGGAAGAAAATATTGACATCGAAAGGAATTTTCTGATCTTTTTTGCGAGATTGCTCACTCAGTTATAGTTGTGATACAAAATATATGATATGGATACTGCATGGAATTATTAATACTGTAATAGGAAAAATATAGATTTTAATAATAGTACGATATTTCTAAGAGAAGGTAGGTTGGATAGCTCTCGTAAACCTCAACACCTAACGGTACAGGAGGATCGACTAAGTAAGGACGATATTTCTAATATAATACTACGGTATTTTAAAGAGTGTGGGTGAAAAACTACGTTAATGATAACGCTTACATTACATGAACACTCTATAAATCTGACTAACCAAAAAGCAAGATACTTTACAGAAGGCGAAGAAGAGTGTTTGGGTTAGCAATAGCGTTATCGTTGAGGTAGTTTTGCCGAAACTCTCTAGTTTCGCAACTAAAATCCTCATAAAGAAATATCGAAAATTGAAACCGAAATACTGATA
This sequence comes from Conomelus anceps, assembly GCA_948455865.1. Classification (NCBI taxonomy): domain Eukaryota; kingdom Metazoa; phylum Arthropoda; class Insecta; order Hemiptera; family Delphacidae; genus Conomelus; species Conomelus anceps. The sequence goes on from OX418218.1 coordinate 81,328,761, forward strand.
TTCTGATAATATTTCTATTGATTTATCCCATCCCCTATATCATACATCCCGTCAATATTATAAACATATTGAATGTAAGCACACATTTGAAAAAAAATTGTAAATTTATCATGAATAAAGTAATCTAATCTAATCCCCATGGGACGTTGGGAGTGGTACTTAGTATGCATTAACAGACTCATCTTCAAAAAGTTCTATTTCAACTTCAACTTAAATAAAGATTAGGTTCAGGAACATTGCTTTGCCATAGTTAGACAAGTTTCATTTTCCTGCACACCCCACAATGGAGCCACCTATTTGTAATTGTCTGTTTGTTATTTTTATTTTATTTTTTGTGTAAGTTTTTAGTGTGTTAAATAAATTGAAATTGAAGAACGTCAGAAAAAGTCAGAGAGATTGCAGGAATTCTGGAACAAAATTTTAAAAGTAACATATAAGAAAAAGTATACCAAGATAACAGAAATCATGATACCTTCTTATGAAAAACTTTCGATTCCTGGGTAGCTTCAAAATGTAAAAAAAAAACAGGGTTATAAAAATCTGGTCACCTAGCAACTACGAACTGTATCATCTTTCGAAAGTGCAACTCCTATCCCAAACTGATTTGAAACCTGGTTATCATACTCAGGTCACCTGATACTGCTAGTTGTGGAGGTAGTTATCCTTGAGATAGTATTGCTCAAGCGTTGATGGTCAGAACACTCGAATTACAGAAAACAGAGCCCTTTGCCTCTTCACGATCGGAGTTCATGCAGTACCAGCATCTCAATTTCTTGAATGCAAGGACTGGAAATATAAGCAAGCCAATATTCGGGTCAATAAAGCTCACATGTATGGTTGAGACATGAGACAACTGCTGCTTGTAGAAAATAGAGTCTCTTTAAATCTAAAGAAATGAAGCTTCTTAGTTAAAATATTAATAAATAAAAATGAATCATTTCTCTAATCAGCATAAATGTTATCTAAATTGAGATTTTGTCTGCCTCGGTGTATGAGTCACTTGGGGCGCTTGTCTCTGATAAAATGAAACTCTGGCTGGCTGCTGTTCCTCGCGGTCTCAAGTTCAAATTTCAAGCTTGGATGTTTTCACCTTATCAGGCATCATTCGGCAAAAAAATAATAATACAACTGATCTTTGAATATTCAGGGTAAAACTGATAGGTAATCGAATTTAGGTGATTCATGAATTAACAATAAAGAATATAATTCAGACAGAGTTGATCTGGCAACCTCATAGGCTACTTCAAATTAAAAAGATTAGTTTCAAAAATTAATGAATCACTTGAAAAAACATTTAACGATGGTTCATAATATTCCTCATCGTAAGTAAATTCCAAACATTATTCTGCTTGAAACTTTTCTGATCCAATAAGCCATTTGTTTTTAGACATCTGGGATGATTAAATTGGACTTATTGCATTGCGCAATCGATATAACGTAGTCTGCACTGTTACAAGCACGTTATTCCCATGTAAGAAAACTGTTTACCGTCAGACGACGCTGGAAGAATTCAATATTTCTTGCGGAGTGTTACAAGAGAGAATGGAAGAGTGAGAGAGGGTGGAAGGAGTGCTGGGATGTGTGACGATCGAAAGAAACAGGAAAAAGAAAGGAATAATTTTGAGAAGGAAGAGGAAGGAAAAGCGTATTTACCCGTAAAAAGGGCAAGGAAGAAATCGGCTCCTCAGAGGAGAGGGCTGCAGTTGCAAGGCAGGGAGAATGTGAAGAATTCCTCTCGGGGCCCAAGAGTTGCTGTTGCTGTGAATACTGAGGAGGAGTCTTCCTCCTCAGCTACTGCTAGGCTACAGGCGTCGCCGCAGCTCCAGGGCTCTGCTCCGTTCCACTCACTCCACTCTAATGGAATCTATCTTTTTTCTGTTCGCTCTCCTCTTCAAAAAGTGAGTCCCCATTCTGGAGTGAAGCCGTGAACAACTAAGTCGATTGGCACGAACGTATTTCTACTTTTGTTCGGAAAGTGCATCAATATGTGAGAAACTTGTAAATCAATAAAATAAAGTTAATCTAGTGTAAAATCTAGACAGGAGTACAAATGATGTTCCCATTCTAGATTGGCCTCTTTGATGGATGAAATACTTCTTAATCCCCGAAGGAAGGCTTATTCATCATGTTTAGGGTGGAAAAAATTGTTTGTGTTGCTTGGAGTGTTCTTTAGGAGAATATATCGTAGACATGGTTTTCACAAAAATCGGTTCTCAATTATCATATTTGAGCAGAATTTTTAGAAAAATATTGTTCTATTACTGTACAGCTAACCGTAAGCTGAATTACTTTGGTAGAATTGCTTTTTAACCGACTTTCAAAAAGGAGGAGGTTTTCAATTAGTCCTGTTTTTTGTTATTTTTGTGGGAATATAATTTTGTTGTGATTTCACATTCAAGTTTTATTTTATTTATTCTTTTATCTACGACCATGTCATAATGTATACATTACAGTTTCACAATTGATGCCAAAACAGCTGTCTTTTCGAAATGCTTTTTGAAACCCGTTGCATAATGAGCTCATTATAGTACAGGTTCTACATTATAACACGGGTTCTGGACCAATCAGAAGCATTTTTGATGGAATCAATATCGCAATTCAATATTGTGAAACTAGCAGCTGATTTGATCAAACTGCTAACTAAGCTGCTAACCTAACAATCTTCTATAACGTCTCGTATTTGAGATGAGAGGTTAGGTATCTCTGACAGTCACAGGTAAAATGAAATTGTTTTAATTAAATGTATACTAGTGGTCGTAGATAAAATAGTGTATGCAACGATTTTATTTGGCCATTAAAGCACTCGTGAGATATTTATAACACTCGCATTCGCTCGTGTTATAACTTACATCTAACTCGTGCTTTAATAAGGGTCAAAATAAAATCGTTGCATAAACTACTATACAAATTACAGGTAAGCAAACAGATTTCTTCCATATTTCTTCCATAACACAACGATTGTACAAATTTTTTTGAAATATAAAGTTATAGTAGGCCTAAGCTAAAAAATAATTAATTATAGAAAAATGAATTCAATTACCACTTTCTTTCAGAAATACCTAATTACTTATTCTAATAAATATGAAAAACCACAAAGAAACCATGGGAAAAACAATAAATTAAATTAGCCAAAGATACATAAATAAATGTTCGAGAGAAAAAAAATAAGATATTGCAATATTTTACTATATCATTATAATAATTTCTATAATATATATTACTATAACTTCCTGTCCTCTGAGGGAAGCACGAGAGAAAGGATGGAGATAAAAAATACAGCTTCGGGTGATTGTATACGAGAGGGTTCTTGGCCGGTCTTCAACAATTCAAACTCTGTGATATCAATCATACTATTATACGTAAGCCTACTTAATTTTAAAAGGTGAAGCGTTTCGAGCGAAATAAATTTTGCTGTTTTATTATCAACTCCAGTATGATTTAAATAGTACATTAATACAATAGAATCAGTATTTTATTGAAACTACACGAATCATGAATTTAACTACAGTAATTACACGTATAAATGCACTATATGCTTGCTAGTTCATTCATTAGTTTTAATGTATTTTTATTGATATTACCAGTCTTCTAGATCTAGCGCATGAACTAGATGCATTCAGTGCATATATACATTTAAACTAGTAATGCATGTGTTAGAATCAGGCTATACCATAGTGTATTCCGTTTTAAACAGACATTTTATTTCATTGTTTACAGGTTTTTCTTCTTTTTTTTATTGTTGATGATGACGAAATGAGTCCAAGACTTGTGCATGGGTAATGAGGTGAATGATTACACATAAATGCCTGACGGTGGAGCGGGATTCCCAGGCTGTGCGCAGGGTTTTTGGTCATAATTTTTTTTTGAAGTTCATTGAAGTGGATATTATTAAGGTATTGAAATGCTAACTATTGCCATGAGAAATGATTTTTTTCATCAAATATTTTATGGAATATGAGAGTTCAAAGTTGAAATTTCTCGTTTTTTGGGGGCAATTGAACTCACCTACAAGTTATTTTAAACATTTGATAATTTTGTTATAACTGAAAGACTCCTTGGGGAAACGAATGACACATGTTTTATTTTAATTCAACAATTGTTTTTTTCAAAATAATATTTTGAAAAACTGAAATTTTTTTCATGTTTTAAAAAATTTATTTTGAGAAAACTAATTGTTTGATCGAAATGAAAAATATGTCACTTTATTCCTCAATGTGTCTTTCATTTAAAAAAAAATTATCAAGAGTTTAAAACAACTTGTAGGGGAGATCAATTGCCCCCAAAAACCGAAAAATTTCAACTTTGAACTCCCATATTTCATAAAATATTCGATGAAAAAAATAATTTATCATGGCAAAAGTCAACATTTCAATACCTTAATAATATCCAATACAATAAATTTCGAAAAAAATTATGACCAAAAACCCTGCGCACAGTCTTAAACGACAGCCCGCCGCTTCACAGTTCATTTATAGTGTTTTTTTTTTTTTTAATTTCTACCACAAATCAGGACATACCTTTTGCCGCTCAAAATCATTTGAGCTTCTAAAACATTTGTACCTTTGTGCCTAAAAGGTTAATGTGAATTTTCTTTGTGAATATTCTATTCTAACATGCTATCTAACATTCTATCCTAAAATGCTACAGATTCGGGAAATGAAACGTTAAGGTGGGAAGATTCTTATCCTGAAAAATCGCTTCCAGCCAATTGTGCTACACGTATGAAAGGTTGTTGCCCACTGTTGAGATAAAAATCGAGTGATGAATGACTTCCACAAATTCCACCACCAAGCCGCAAAATTCCTGGAATACCACGTGACCACCGTTCATAAAGCTTGTACATTCCAGGCATTCTGATCTCATTCAAGAGCTGTCAATTTTCAGATACAGTATTATTCTATCGTGTAACAAGGAACTCAGTATTGGATTAACTGAGTACTGTGCAAATAGTTATTAATTGAACAAAGCCTGAATAAATCTTTTTTCGCTGTATTTCAATCCAAAAGTAGCTAAGGAGACATCATGGAATGGATATTTTTCAACGAAATGATAAAATTAATCGGAAGGAAATAAGAGAAAAGAGTTTTACCAATAGAATGTGGTAATGAGGGACACTGGTCTACTATATCTATTAATTTTAGAAACACTTCAATGAAAGTGAAGGGTTATAAAATACGTACTTTGTTCACATAAGTATGTGGCTATGAGGTTTAAGAAGTGTAGGGGTTCATTAAAACAGGCCATTTTCCATAAAGTGACGAAACTGTAATAAATCTCATCAACAGCCTATTGCGAAATTCATTCATTGAGAATATTTTTTTTCAAGCTTTTCAAAACAACATTCATTTCCTTCAAACTATTTACATGAATTTAGTGTTAAATAAATGCCGTCCATTTTCAATTAATCCTTTTCCTATGGACCACAACATTTATGTACCATTTTTTTTTCGTACGAATCTTTTCTATACATTTATTGATGCTATTCAAATCATGCAGCTACAAATTCCTTGTAAGCAGTAGCAAGGTACCTGAGCAAATAAAATCTAGGCCCAGATCTATTAGTAGGTCTACCTAGGAAAAAACACTAGGCATCTAGACAAACATCGTATCACTTTACACCAATAGGAAAAAACAAAGAAATCTTTGGTAAAAAGTATAATAGGCCGATCGGCTGGACATTTTCAGATCTACTGGAGTATGCAATTTCAGAATGGGACAAGTTTAATACAGTACTGTACTTTTCAAACAAGAGAACACATAGGCTATGAAACTGGCGCGCTACCCTTTGAATGAACGAAACGCGAGCGAAAGGCTGTTTTGGGATTGATTGAACCCGAAAACTGACGACCGATGGCAGTTCGATTTGAGAGGGGGGTAAACGATGGAGGGGGGTAACGTAAGGGGTCCAATGGGGGGGGGGGGGGCAAACTGCAATATCTCCTGTAATAGTAATCAGCACGGTGGCCGTGGGGCCGAATTCTACCCCCTTTTTCCCCCTGTTATCACTCGGTGGAGAGTGAGAACATCATTAATATTCCATTCTGCAAAAACCCAATAACATTCTCTTTGTTTTGAGTGGCTCGTAGCTCATTAATAATATCCTACGGTAATTAGGCAACGAGGCGCCATCGTAGATTGTGAGAGAGAAAGAGAAAGAGTGTGTGACAGAGAGAGAGGGAGAGGCACAGAGAGTGAGAGAGAGAGCTAGAGAGAGAAATAAGTGAGAAGGGGAATGAGGATAAATAGGAAGAGAAATTGTGAATGAAAAAGTCGGGGAACACTACGAAATGTGAGAAATTCCATGTTGCTCCTAAATGATCATGGAAAGGTAAAACTGGGACTGGGAGTGAGATAATATAAGCTATAAGGGAATGAAAAGATTGAGATCTCGTAAGATTGAAGAGTTGTTCTAACAAAAGTTAGAACAGATTGAAGACTGGAATCATAGAACTAAATCTGTAATCTAATGGATCTCCAGCTTCCAGTGATTATCGAAAGTATTGATATGTTTCATAGGTTATCGATAAAATAGTTTGTCAATAAAAGTGTCGATTAAAACGAGTCTGCATTGAACAAACGAGTCTGCGTGAACAAAGTAACGCTAGTAGTCGTAATCGAAAGTCAATAATACTGTTATTGGGACACTTGTGGGTAATGAAGTGAATGATGACACAGAATATGCCTGGTTGAACAACGTGAATCGAACCCATGCATGCAGGAGTAGGGCACGGAGTCTGATCTAGAGATAATAAAACTGTTAATAAAATTGTTATTAACATTCAAAAATTTAAAATTCATCCCACATGAATTACATTGTATCCCACCCACGTTAATTGCAACTGAACACATCCAATCCTACTTTCATACTTTCCATGAAGGTTATTTACATTACTGTATATCTATTTAAAAAAAACTATGAATTATATTAATATCGAATTATTAGTAAAATTAAATTTTAAATAAACTTTTCCAATTTGATTTTTAATAATAATTATTTATACCGTATAATTTCAATTTTATAATTATATCCTATTACAATATTGTTTATTTTTTTATTAAATGTACAAAGGCAACTTTTTTTTTGGAGGATGAAGCCCACATAGGTCTGAGACCTGTGCGTGGGTAATGAGTTGGATGATGGTGATTGATGAGTTGGACGTACAGTTTTAGGTGGGTTCCGAACCACCGGGAAGTGATTTTACAGCAGAGAACGTGTATTCTTTGCTGGCCAATCTAATCGGTCACCGTTACAAACAGGACCAACGAGAACGCAGCTTATCTCTACTGATTGAACAGATACCTTCTACGGCTCGCGACTATCACTTCCCGCAACTTATTGAAGTATTTAAGCCTAGGTGATAGTTGGAGTATTGTTATATTAAATCCCATATAAAAGTATTCAATCGTATTCAATCTTACATTTCAAAGAAGGCAATTCTCCACACAGACAATTTAAAAAATCTATTTCAATCCAGCATCCTAGATATATGCAATTTGAAAACTGTTAAATGGACAATGGGAGGGATAATCCTGGAGATGGAGGATAAGGGAAATAAAAACAGTAGTGGTGTTTTAAAGAAAAGATGAGAATCAAAAACATTTCCTGTCACAAATAGGGTACTAACAAAAAAACAACATTTTGAATGATCAATTTGCGGACTACTGAACAAGACAGATTGTATAGACGTGATGAAGAACTTGATGAGAAATTATCAGTAGGCTTTAATTTTGTGAAAGTGAATAGTTTCATTTTGAACTGAATAGAGAGCTTTATCTTGAACAAGACAGATTATGGACGAAATATATTATGAATAAATTATTACAGGAAGATTCACACCAGTTCAAACTATACAGTTTTCAGATTATTCTCAAATTCTATTCTCAAAAACAAGACACATTGTAGACAAAATAAATTATTTGCAGAATATCTTATTCACGAATAACTTATGAGAAATCACAGTAACTATTTTTACACATAAGGAATCCCCTAACACCATTACACCAACTGAATAATCAGTAGCGCATGAACGATCGGTAAATAAATTTAGAAACAGGAGAGGTGAGCGATTCAATTTGTCCCAGGGACTCAATTTAGATGGAGGTGATCCCTCTTCGGACACGTCGCGTGGTGCGCTCCACTAAGAATTGATTTTCGCTAATTTCAAGTGTCAAATGGAACGGCGACAATCCAATGGCAGAGATTTGCGACCAGTCAACCTGCCGTCACTATACACAGTACACACACACACTAAACACAGTACACACACACTAAACACAGTACACACACACTAAACACAGTACACACACACTAAACGCAGTACAGTGCAACAACCGAGTAACCGAATCAAAACCGACGTCCAGAAATATCTACAGCGAGTTTAATTCGCGAGCGGGACGAATGAAATCGTTGTTGTGTGCAGTTTTTCCTCCCCGGCGACAGTGACAATTGGACAATCGACTGAGATTACACCCGTTAGCCGAATTAATCCTAAGAGGCCCATGATTGTTATTAGTTTCGAAAACTGATGGTGTTATGAAAAAGCCGTCATCACGAGTGCCACCACCAACAACAATGCACAAAACCCTAAACGACTGCCATAAACGCATACAAAACTCGACAAAAAACGAATGAACAGCTCTGAAACAACAACAACTGTTTCTAAATTGTTAATTACCTTCCTCTCCTCGTCTGACCACTCACGTTTGGTTAAATTTCCACTCTTGTCAAATCTCAAAATGAATCTTCTAGTTGATTGCGTAGAACACATGATTCCATCAATTTTGTTATTGTTGCGAAAACATACTGTTATGCTACTCCCTAAGGCAAAATAAACAAACTAACATTTCCTGATTGCCAGTTTAGTGTTACTGTCTTTTTATAAGTTACCTTCACTTAAAACCCCCTGGAGATATGTACGAAGTAAATTATATTTCAGCATTTTGATAGTACCTAACTCAATTATCTGGAATTTGAAAATTGGGTACTGGCTGAAATGTCTTGTACTGCTAATTAAAACAAACAATAGAATATTCAAATACAGTATTATAATGATTAATATTGAAGCATTAACCGAATAATTATCTTTCCTAATGAGAGAGATATCAGAAAATAATTGGACATAAATAATTATTAAAAATGAAGTTTACTAGTAAATTCAACACTTACTTTTTCGCGTGTTGGATAACGAATAAGAAATGTTGGGTACACCAGTAAAGTTTATTTTCAGTTATTATTAATGTTTAAATATCAAGAATAATGATATGGTTCTACATAGAAAATAATTGAATCTTACCACATACCTCATCGACAAGAACCCGAACATTTGAAACGTATTGACCAGGAAAGCACTCACCTGAAACAAAAAAGCATGTGTCATTAATTCACTTTCCCTTTCGTGACAATTTCATCTTATTATTCTTTAAAAGGTTGGAATTTGAATCTGAAATATTACATTAATGGTTTCTCTTTGATATAGCGATAATGTATGAATTATTCATTTACTTTGTATTAATGATATATTGATTATCTAAAGTATTATCATCAAGTAGAATTCTAATTTTACAAGTGTTTAGGGTGAATTGAAAGCTGCTATTCCAGATTATCCCCAGCTAGCTGCAATGCTGCAGTGCTTCGAACTCGTTCGTTTTGTTCATAAATGTGATAACAATAACTGAAACTCTTCGGGGAGAATCGTGAATAGCACAGAAATCGACATGAAGAGCATTTCATTTGTTTTCAGTTCACATGAATTGTGTTGCCGTTTGAATGCATTGGAAATGTAACCTACATTTCTTGCAGTTTGCAAATTTGAAAAGAACAATATCCCAGAGAATAGATGCTGAGCAAAGCACGAGACAATATTTCAAAGGGCAAAGTGTGTTGAATAAAAACGGCGCGCTGACAAAGTTCAGTACTGTATTTAGAGTGCTTAGTAGAAATTCAGTTTAAATTCAAAAACTGTACAATTTTCTGTGACTTTACACGAAGCTAAATCATTAATAATAGCCGTTTTTTATTAGATTTAAACTCTCAATTATTAACCTGACAAAGTTCAGTACCATATTTTAGTCCTTATTAGAAACAAATTCAGTTCCGGTGGTTCGGAACCCACCTAAAACTGTAGGTCCAACACATAAATCACCATCATCCAACTCATTACCCACGCACAGACCCCAGACCTATGTGGGCTTTATCCTCAAAAAAAAAATAATAAATAAATACAGTGTTAGTTTTAGTTTTTAGTTTAGAATCAAATACCGCGATTATTCTGTGACTTCACACAAAGCTAAATCATTTTTTTTGTGAGGATGAAGCCCATATAGGTATGAGACCTTTGAGTGGGTAATGAGTTGGATGATGGTGGTTGATGAGTTGGACCTAAAGTTTTAGGTGGGTTCCGAACCACCGGGTTAATTAATAGCAGTAATTAATAATATCAGTTTTTTATTCATATTTAAACTCTCAATTATTAATTTGCTATATTAATGACAGCAAAATTCACTAAAAATGAATAACTGAGTCCTAAATTAATATGGTTTAATGCCAAGGAATAATAAAGCGATATTATTAAAGATTTTGCACGTTGACAAAAATAGTACAAGCATTTTCATACTTTTCATTATAACTATAACAATATAATAAGTTATAGTTTCACCGTGACTATATATAACCGCTTACCAATTGAGATGATAGGGCATTGTACTAAGGATAGCAATGAATAATAAGACATGGAGTTGTAACAACCACATTTATTGAAAATAGTGAGATACTAGTTTCGGTTGTTACACCATTATCAATCTAAAACCTTTATTTTATGAAATTTGGAAGCCATCTGACATCATTAAAATCTAGAAGCCGTCATAGAAAATCACTGTGTCAAAAGGTTTCAAGGGGTTTGAAATTGATAATGGTGCAACAACCGAAACTAGTATCTCACTATTTAATAAATGTGGTTGTGAAAACTTAATGTCTTATTATTCGTTATGGATATCTTCCACAATATCACCTTCACCACTACAAGTAAATTCTCCCAGTAAATTTAAATAACTAGTAAACTCCAAATAACTGCTTTCATTAAACTACACGATGAAACAAAACAGAGGTTGTCAAATTTCACTAAACTTGTAGACAACCTATGTTTTGTTTCAATTATGTAAAGATTTCACAATATCAACACCAGCCTAGACTACACGTTATTATTAAGAGATGCATAAGTTATGTTACTCATGATTTGCATAATCACCTTCGCCACTACAAAGAAAATATTAAGGATTATACCAAAAATGGTGGGTTTATGAATACAGTATTTGTACTAATTTATGAATTCATTTGCTGGTTGCAAAGAAATTGAGCAGCCTGATCACAGCTGATCAGTAATACAATTCTGAAAGTTGGTGCAACTTTGTATATCATGTTACTTAGTGTAAAAATATCAAATTTTAAACAACAAAATATACAAATAAATCCTTACTAAATGAAGTGATAGCCGAGTGCCGTAGCAGGTATCTGTTCAATCAGAGATAAGCTACGAAACTCCTAGTCGCTCTTTGTAAGGGTGACCGATTGGATAGGCCAGAAAAAAGACTATTCTCTGCTGTAAAATCACTTCCCGGTGGTTCGGAACCCACCTAAAACTGTAGGTCCAACTCATCAATCACCATCATCCAATTCATTACCCACGCACAGGTCTCAGACCTATGTGGGCTTCATCCTCCAAAAAAAGACATGAGAATGAAGAAAGTTTATAAAACAAAGGGAATAAAACAAAGATAGAGAGCTATAAAATCAAGACCGACCAAATTTTCTCCGGCTAGAATAAGAACAAAGTGATTTAAAAGGAGTAATTTAGAGACATCAATTCAACGGCCGGAAAAAGAGAAAAAGAAACGTTGGCATTATTACATCTTTAAATTGTGTTATATTGCTAGGTTCACGTGAACAATAATGAGGCTACATTTTGTGAGCGCTTAAAAGTGAAGTGAATGAGCTTTTTAAAGTACAAGTGTCAATTAGTCGCTTGTCGCCTGTCAGTCTGGAGAGAAATACAATGTACTTTACATAGGAGCAAAAGGGATTTAGAGTGGAAAAAAGAAGGACGGAGGTGATAATGGAAGGATATCGCGTTACAATGCCTTGACTGCATTTCCTTTTACATACTTGCATGCATGCACTAGAACAAGTAATGCAGTCGAGAAGCAATGAGCCCGAACAAATAAATCCAACCAGTACTTTACACGCTTGTCTCAGGTTTTTCTGTAGTTGTCTTTTTCCTACACTTTTTCGTTGTGAATTTATCGAAGGGTTCTTCCACAGGATGTGAGGCAAAGAAACAACATAGCAGCATATGGCGACCGTGATCGTATGAAAATGTTGGGTTGTCAGAACACACTGTTCTCCTCAACACTTCTCGACCCATTTCCCCTGTTCCACCACCCCTCCTTTCCACCCAGAATGGTTTAATGAAGGAGAACGTCTCGGACTGACCTTGCCGGGGAAGAAATCAGGGTTCTTCGAATCAAAGTCGGCCGGCCTTGGGTATCCGGCAGGTGCAAACGAGTGACAGAGATGGTTGCCGTTACAACAAGGATGAAACTACTAAAAAACAACCACATAACCCGCTCGTAGTTTTTTCTTGAAGGACTCCATTGAGCACCTGCTTCAAAGGAATGGGAACAAGTGGATTTATCTGGAACCGGGAAATATTCTGTGATTCCCCACGTACTTCTCACGTCTCAGACTGTCGCCTCTTTATTCTCGTTGTAGAGCAGCGAACGGAATACAAATATTGCGCATTTACACAATTAGGTACAGTACCTGAGCTCTGCAAGCAGTCAAGCACCCCAATTTCGTTCTCAGTCAGAGTATGTGATGCTAGGTTGGTGTAAAGATACTTCTATACCGCCCTGATGTGATCCAGTGTACAAAAGAATATGAGATTTTGTATCAGTGCACAGACTGGGAAATGAGAAGTGAAGTCTGCAAAAATCAAATATGATTTGTAGTTGTAAAATAAAATTTAGTCAGTATCCACAAACGTTTTGAAAAGATAGCAATTTGAAGCAACGACCTGTCTCTTCCTTATATTGCCTTGATTTTCAAATAATTTTTTACTGTCTCATTGATATAAATTATCATCATCATTATCTCCCTTTTCTTCTTCAACCTCTCTCTTCTTCTCTTCTTATTCTCCTTTACCCTCTTCTTCTTCAGCTCCACCGTGTTCTTTTTCTTCTTCTTCTTCTCCTCCTCATTCTCTTCCTCCTCCTCCTCCTCCTCCTCCTCCTCCTTCTTCTTCTTCACCACCTCACCATCCTCCACCGCTTTCTTCTTATTCTTCACCTCCACCACCGCTTCACCTCCTTCTCCTTCCTCTTCTTTTTCTTGTTCTTCTTTTTCTTCTTTTATTCCTCCTCTTTCTCCTCCTCCTCCTCCTTCTTTTTCTTCTTTTCCATCTTCTTCTTCATCTGCTCCTATCTGTTATTTTCTGTTTATTCTTCTTCTTCTACTTACTTTTTAAGGTACTGTACTTTTTAATATTTAAAGACAATAAAAATAATTACAATAATTATTTAAAGACTATAAAAATAATTACCTAGTGTTTTCTACTTTAAAATCAATTTAATTAACTGTTACTAGAAAGTATTGATTTTCTAATTTAATTTTTCATTTGCATGATTTTCCATGCCAATACAAAATTGTTTGAGACAATAAACAATTATGTTTGTTAATAATAGATCATTTTAGTTTTCAGCTCGGCGCTATATTTATATACCTCGTCGTGACCTTCATCTTCAATGGACTCAAAATCAAAACTATTAGTTCATAATTCCAATTTTCTCTATCATCACCCATGATAATATTTTTATAATACGGCAACTTTTAGTAGACCGAAAGCTTCAGCCCGATAACAAACGCACACCAGTAATGAAGCTGAAATTGTGCACACTAATACACAAGTACGCACGCAATAGTGCATCAGAATAATTGACAACTCTATGCGGCTTTCATAAACCAATTCAATTAGAGCTATTTACAATTTGACCAAGCGTCATTTGAATCGTCAAGCAGATTCATCAGAGCATTCGACTGATAAATAATTAACAATAACCAAATCTATAACCATGACTATTATTGAACATAGATTTAGGGAGGGGCGATCTGTTGATGTCATTACAAATACCAATTCCGTGGTTGTTTGGGGGATGCTTACCTCAGTCAACTATGGTTCATTCGTTATTAATAAAGTGGCGACATTCTGTACAGAAGTATTCTAATCGTCAAATAAACATTCCTATTATTTATTCAAATCCAATTATCCATTAAAACATCACGACAAAAATCGCTAGAAATACAGCATCAATTTGAACTTTTATCATGAGACTTATATGGAATCGATTGCTCAATAATATAATTATTACTGACAGACAGACGGACAAACAATTTCTATTTCAAACAATTCAATATACAAATCAATAAAACTTCAAGTCCATACAAAATAATAAATCACCGAAAGGAGATCAGTATTTATGGCAACGAAATATATGTAAATAAAATAAATATTCTATATAAAAAATAATACTTTTGCTTTAAAAAAAAATTTCTTTCACATTCGTGAATTATGCTAGAAGAAAGTGATTATGAGAGAAGAAAGAAGGAATTTAACATGTATGGTACTTGAGATGAAAGATAGGAAATTGCTCTGCATGGGCTGTATGCTATTTATTAGTAAGAAGTATAAAGAAGAAAAAAATGGAAAATGGATGGAGAAAAAATGCATGAAGGAAGTTTAAATGAGACTATGGAGTATAGAATCTATTAGGAAAATAAAGATTTTACTTAAGCGCAGAAAATGAATGAAAATGTAGGAAACTAGCTTTTCTTTTTTAACGGGGGCTTCTGTAATTTGTGGATATAAAAATTATACTATTGCTAAGGTTGACCAAAAATTAAAAAAGAATTGCGGCAGGTGATGCAGCATTTATTTCAATTGGAACTAGAATTATTTAATTTATATAATTCATCATTATTAAAATTTAATGGTTTTATCCATTGTTTGTACTTGAAAACATTAAAGTACAAATAAGTACAGACCGGTTCACGGTGCGTGGCGTCTCGATTGAGCATGCGCGCTGAGCGCTTTCTCCCTCTACTGTACCTGCTGCCTTGCAGTACAGTCAAGTTCAAATATTCCCCAAGTCCGCTAACGCTAAAAAGTCCAGAAGTGTGTGTATTTGATGCGACTGTACTTGATGGCTTGAAGGGAAGCGTGGTGGGAAAGACTTCCTGTCTCTCTCGCACTGCCTCCCCTGCCTCTAGCGAGACGCCAAGCACCGTGAAACGGTCTGCAACTAGATTATTTCAGCTTTGGAGGTTACTAGCTGTCATATTATTTGCAATGATGATCTTTAGGATCTCTATTACTCACTTTAATATGTTTATTTAATTTCTTCTTGAATTTGCAGTGGTACGCACTTATTCTAATTTTCGCAAAAATGAATTTTACCATTTTCTTCGATCTTGAGGTCCATATGGGCGAATCCTATTTATCAGTTCTGTTATTCTACTTGATTTTACTCTGCTCTATTCATACTATTCTTAGCTATAAAAGATTATCTAACGTATATTATTTTCAATATGAGAATGTATTATTGTTTTTTTTTTTTTTTTTTTTTTTTTTTTTTAAATAAACATGAAATTAATATTGAATATTGTTCATGGAATGGTAAGAGCAATTAATACACATACAGCACATTGGTAAAAAAGTAGTGTGTATGTGTGATATACATGGCAGGAGAGTATGTGAAAAATACAAAGCAACCAACATCACATTTACATCCCTGACATAAACATTTGATACAACGCAACACATAACCCTTTAGACTTGAACTAATATTTTCGAATGTTCAGGAGCAAGAATTCCAGGAGTAAATTACAAAATCAAATTAAGAGATATCAGAACGTCTAACTACTAACTGTTGCACGCACGAAATACACTACGACGGGGGAGGAAGCTACTTAGCAATAAAGTTGAAAATATATGGAGGCCACACCTCGAAATCAATGACCTCATTCGCCTTATCCGACACATAATTTTCCATCTCAGGCACTCATATAGGCGACAAAAAAGGATACAAATATTTCCTACAGCTTCCTGGTTCAAGAATTTAATTTAAGGATTAGAATTTTCCTCGGATCTCTCTCATACTATCCAATAAAGTTATCTAAAAGACGACAGCTCACATTAAAATTATGCAACTCAATTTACGAAGTTTAAATTCAACTGGGGAAGCGAGAAATTATGTCATCGTATCGTCGTTTAGAGCCTATCCTTCGCCTGCATTCCTCCAGAATTGTGGTGTAGTATATTCGTTTTTCAACAAACGATTACTGATTCTAATATTATTATCCAGAAAAAATCCTGAAAAAACTATCCACGTAATATAAATAAAAAAGTACTTGAATACTTTCATATGAGTGTGGTTTTGAAAAAATAGCCTATGTTATTATTGAGAAATTTTAACCAAATCGAAACTCGAGTAAATAATGAGACAATAGGTGAAAGTTAATCAAATAAAATACTTTATTGCACATAAATACATGCAATGTATCAACATAATGCCATATAAATTCATACATCAGGTGAAGCTAAGTTATTACTACAGTACTTTGTGCTACAAGCCGGCAAAAATGAAACTTGTACGCCGATGTGGAGTCTAATCAACAGAGCTTATCAACAGAGCTTAATCAACAAGCTTAATCAATAGAGAAAATTCTAAAACAAAGGTCAGTATAGATAAAGATAAAGGAAACATTTACTAGTATTTTTACACATATATTTAAAAATTAAAAACTAATAGGATGAAATCAAATTAGTAATTGAATGCAAATATAATAGTTGAATAGCCAATTGAAATAAATAAAAATATTGTCATACTTTTAATTTTATAAAAAAATGTTTTACGTTTTCATGGTAGAAAATCCAATAAGATTTTAACCATAGAGAAACTTTGGCATTTTGTACAAGCAACTACTGTCAAGTCAGAAATAGCCTACCCCTTTGCTAAGAAAGATTCTCTACAATTCCTGTGTTTTATCCATATTAATAATAATTTATTGAACTGACATAATTATGACTAGTTTAAGTTACAGTTAAAGAGCATTTGAACTTGGGGAGAAGAAGTTGTAAGGAATATTAGGTTACAGCAAATAGTAAGTGATAGTGACGTGGGTCGTGGAGAAGAGGGTGGTTTCTAACAGTAGTCTGGCCACAACAAAAGTGGCATGCCACAACAAAAATTGTAGCTCAATATTTACTATAGCGAACATTTATTATATTATTATTTATTATAGCGAAGAGTCCATTGTCAACATTGAATTATTGCAATTGATAAATTGATCTCACCTAATTCCAAACCTGATATGAAGTGTGAAATCAGTATTGAACTTTGAAATGCCTTATTTAAGTGCACTAAGATTACAGCTTTCTAGCTCAATCACAAGGCCAGATTCGTTAGACAGGTGGTTTGGACTTCAACCGCCCTATTGTGCGTGAAACGGATTTTACGACCACGAAGGCCAATCCAGGATTTTATTTCTGATTTGATCACAAGTTTCATTAGAAACATGGAATTCACACTGTTCTCAACGATCAATAATAAGCAAGTTCCCAAAGTACCTCTAAGATCCACGGGTGAATTTGGGTTTTTTTCAACCTTCACACGTTTTCATACCAAAATAAGTGATAGCTAGTAGTTATTACTGTAAATTCCATCCCATTTTTTAATTCAATTACTTTGATCCCTCCTACATTCTCATAGCTCACATAGAAACTAGTTGATTAAAAAAATTTGAATGTGAAAATGTTTTGCACCTAATAAAAACCTTGGATCATAGAGCTGAGCAGCAACAGAAGATGAATAGATGACACGTGTTTCACGAGAAGACAATAAATTTAAAGTATTCATTTTTCCATGTCACTACAGTATGAAATTCAGTACAAGGGGCGAGATATTCCCTCAGGGGAAGCCAACAGACAATGACAAAATGACAATCTTCGCCTGTTTCCCTACGCAGTCTTTTTATTTTTCCCTCAAGCAGTATAATAAAAAACGTCTCGGGACAAATATCTCCGAATAAGCATCAGAAATGGAATTCATAGAAATAATCGGACATTGGCTTCAGTGTCTTCAGAAAAAAAAAATAGAATAATATATTGCTGATAAGAAGTGATGCTAGATGCAAGATCAAATTTATTTCATTTACTTTTTTTGATTTATTTTATTTATTCTATTTCTTTATTTTCTCCTATTTATTCTATTTAATTTAGTTTATTTATTTCATCTATTTTATTTACCTATTTATTCTATTTCTTTATTTTCTCCTATTTATTCTATTTAATTTGTTTAATTTATTTAATTACTGAACAAAAACCTGTAATTAACATTGTCCTTTTTGTAATTATGGGTATTGTTTTAATGTTTTGATTGTTTCTGTTCTTAAGTTATGGAAGAATTATATCTGTTTATTTTGTTTTTATATATTTTTAAAGAGTATGTTATTGAATTGTATCTCGGTGAATATATTTTTTTTGCTGTGTTTTTCGATTGTTTTACAATGAAAGGATGAGAATTGTGTGTTTTTTAGTTTTGTCACCTCTTGGAGATACATTAAGATCTTTATTACTTTACCTTTAAATTCATTATTGATTTCTCTCATTTCACGAGCTTTCTATGTTTACTAGTAATATTACTGAATGTACTCACAGCTAGCGCTCAAGTATTTACTTTGCTGGCTGTGCCAAAAATGTGTTATACACTTTATATTGTGAATTTCTTATATTTGTATTTTTGAATTTTGGCGAAATAAAATATTATTATTATAATAATTTATTTCATCTATTTTATTTATTCTATTTCTTTATTTTCTCCTATTTATTCTATTGAATCTATTTAATTTGTTTTATTTATTTTATGTATTTTATTCATTTTATTTATTTTCTTCTATTTATTTTATGTATTTTTTCAATTTTATTTATTGTAAAGAAGCAACAGGCTTTTAGCCCAAAACTGTCTATTACAAAATACAAGTCTCCATCTCATATTTGAGATGTATGTCGAATATGATGTATTTTATTACTTGAGTGTAGTCTAAAAAAATATATACAAAGGGATCCGAAACTTTTTGATAATGAACAATGAACAGGGACTTGTTGACAATGTTTTAGTTAAAATTTAATCAATCAATGATTGAACAATATGTGTAATATGAAGATATGTACAACACTGTTTAGAAGGATGTTCTTTCTGATGATGGGACCTAGGTCACTGTAGACAATTACCAGATTTCATACATATTTCCAAAAATTTTAACTAAATAAAAATAATAATACAATTAAATATTAAGTAATAATTAATTATATATTCAACTAATCTAATCAAACATTGTTTCAACTAACATTACACAAGGATAAAATCTACAAAAAAATCAAATCTAATAAAATTCTATCTCTCTCTAGAGCTGCAGAGCCCCAAAGTCCAATACTTTTGTCATTGTTTATCGGATAAAGTTCGCTTCTCTATTGAACAAAAATAGCTGGAAGCAACTGTAAAGTGGGCAACTTGGAAATATATAAATCTTCTTATTCCGATGTGATCCACATTGTGGCGAATTTCGCATCAGGCTATTGCATGCGCAGAGGAAATTGACAAGAGAAGTAGATTGATATTCGAATTTATTCAGGCTTGGACCGAGCCAAATAGGGAGATTGCATGATAATGTATTGAAATAATTCATTCGTTTCGGTTATATAAATGAAGGCACCCAAAGCGAGCAGTTGCAGCTCGGCAATACAAACACAGAGCTATGAAAGAAAAATATTCGAGGGGACGAAAACAATCGAACAAGAATTTTCTCTTTTCTGTATTTATTTTTATTCTCGGCCCACTTCTCAGCTTGCACCTCCCCCCCCTTTCAATATTGTGGCTCCCCAATGCCCCATCTGCTATTTCTCCCAATCATCTTTTCTACCATTTCTGCCGAGCATTCAAAGACTGAAATTTCTCGATTCATTCTTTCTTTTATCCAAATCATCTCGATACCCTTATTCTTATCCCTGCCACTTCTTTCCGTACATCCTCTGTCTACTTTCAGCTGAATAGGGACAAATTTGCAACAATAGAAGAATGAGTGTTCCTTTAAAGAGAAAAAAATATTCACTGAAACAAGGGAAGTTTCATCCGGAAACATCCATTCAATGAACAGTACAAGACCTAATTGCCACAGAAAATTTCTAGTTTTTAATTAGCTGTATTCCTGCAAGTTATTAAGTAGTGAACTGTCAAGTAAAAACTATTTGAAGTATTAAAATTAAAATAGAAACATTTCAAAATAGTTTGAAGTAAGTTAATTGACAATTCAACAAACTGACAAATAGACAGTAACATAATTAATTTCGAATTCCTCAAAGTGCTATTAATTTATACTGAAGACTTCCGCAATGGCAGATATTGACAACAGCATTGAATAGCTAATGGAAATCGATGAATGCATTGCGGAAGTCTTCAGTATAAATTAATAGCACTTTGAGAAATTCGAAATTAATAAAAAATTTAAATTGCCAAATGCTACAAAGCATTGCTTGACTATGTGTTGTTTTTATTTAATGGAAATAAATGGCATTGAATATTTCGTGTTGTCAGAACTGTTCTATAGATGTCATACAGCACATCATCTATTTATTATCTATGAAAAAGAGGTAAAAATGATATCTATAACAAGAAAGTATTCTACGCTCCCATAATTAAAAATGTAATCTCGGAACAATAATCAATTCTTAGTTCGTTATTACAATTCATTCGCAACAGCTATAAGTAAGTAGTATAAACCGATATTACTTTTGGCTTTACAGTAATTATATCTGCCATGTTGAACGGGAGTTTGCAGAACGATAGTACATAAAAGTCCTCAAAAGAACTGTTTCTTGCTTTGGAATCGTTCTGTACATTACAAAGCCCAGGAGGTCATCACAGATGGAAAGCTCAATTTGAACTGATTTATTTGATTCTATATTTACAAAATAACTCTGAATCACTAAAGATTTTGAAGAAAATAATTCGTAAATTCTATAGGGGAGTTATAACATAATTAATAAGATATTCACTGTTACAATTTTTATACCTAAAATACTACAAAATTTAATAATTAATTCCGTGAATTAAAAATACCTGTATTTCAATGGTAATGAATACAAAGACATTCTATACAACTTTAATGTAATGCGTGACATTCAGAGGTCGTAGTTGGACAAAGCGAGTGGCACAAGCTAATTGAAATGCAAATGGCCGCATTGAATTATGAGCTGCGAAGGGTGTACCGTACTTTTGGCGGCAAGCGTCTTGCTTAATAACTCTCCGATTGGAGTTTGCCGGTTGTTACAGTTACTAACACAGTTGTCACCCGACGTCGTCCTGGGCAGAGAGCTAGCAAGTTGCGTAGTGATCGTCAGTGACTTTAGGTTGGAGAGAGAAAGAGTGAGAGAGACTGATTGAGTGTGGAATGGGGGGGGGGGGGGGTAAACTAAGGCGATATTTCATGCCTGGTTGTGTTAGAGCATTAATGGCAAAGCTGGGGAGGTCTGTGATGATAGCTTTAGTTGCAGAATTTTGTACTTTATGACTTAAGTTTTGTTGTTTGGGATGTGGTGGCGAACTGTAGTGGGGGGAGGGCGATGCTGCGGACTGTCACTTTCCTCCAGCGACAATGTTTTCGTTTCTCTGGTACGCTGAACAGAAGGATGAGATCAGAACAAGGTCGCTGAGATTTGTACGCGGATTGGGAATTGAGTAGCATTAAGATGCACGGCAAGTTGCCGCGTTATCGCCCATGTAAAGCCGCCTCTGAGGTCGCAGCAACCGGCCATTCACGACACGGCACCGTATCCAACAACTTGGGCTGGAGGAGTCCTCACCAACCTCCTCGTATGCCAAATTACAGCCATCTCCATCCTGGAACCAACGTCTTTTCCGACACACCCCTTCCACTCAACCATCCCCTGTCTTCAACCCTTAATGACTGCATGCCGCCTCCATGCATCCACGTTAGATCTCGCGGATTGAGGCACTCGTTATCACTGATTAAACTAAAGCCAGCAAAGTCCCACAGCTCCAGCGGTACCTCTCATTTTCGTGTACAGTGGGGATTTGAAATAAATGATTCGGAATATTTGCACTGAGATGTGTTGAAAGTAGATTTTAGCTTGCCGACTGTTTAATTGAAGTCTCAAATAGAGAAGTTTGACTACCTACAAACATGGAAACTTTCTTTGAAATAGACAGAATTTTTTCAATATGTGACGTCATTCTTGTTGAGTAAGGCCCGTTTCACACACATTGCCAATACCTTCAATTCAAAAACAAACATAATTTAAATGAAGATAGGGCTATAAACGTATCTTTGTAAACGATAATCAACTAGACCAGGAAGAAAACATTGCATTTCTAGGAGTTTTGTTGGATAGACGATTGACCTGGGCACCATACATTGAGAAAATATGTTGTAAAATTTCATCTGGGGTATTTGTCCTGCGACAGCTCGCTAGATTGAATGACAAAAAGTTACTTTCTTTTTGCAGCTTACCATGGGCTCTTAATGTCACATATTAGGTATGCTATCTTAGTATGGGGTAATTCATCAAAACAAAATCTTGATAGGGTGTTTAAGATCCAAAAGAAAGCAGTTAGGTGTATAGAAAGAGAAAATAGATTAGATTCATGTAGGCCGTTGTTCAAGAGACTTGGTCTCCTAACTGTCCCCTGCTTATATGTGTATGAAGCTACTTTATATGTAAAAACGAATGATATTAACCAAAATCTTGATGTACATGCTTATAATACAAGAAGCCGAGGAGATTATCACTTGGTGAGTCACAATAGTAGCTTATTCAAAGAAAAACCTAGTTATATTGGTAGGAAATTCTACAACAAGCTACCGCAGTTTTTAAAGAGTCTTGAAAATATAGAAATATTTAAAAAACATTGAAAAAATATTTAGTTGATAAAGCTTTTTATAGTGTACAAGAGTTCCTTTCACATCAAAATTAAGCCTCACCTCAACTAATTGATATAGTAATTATGGTATCTAATGTTGAAATTATTGTATTGTGTGAAGGAGGCAAAATGGGGTTACACCTGTTGTCTCCATTAATAAAATTATTTAATTATTTAATTTAATTTAATTATACAGGGTGGGGGAAATGTTTGGAAACGGCTTAATATTTCATATACAAAGGTGATTTTGCGGTAGGTATGATTGAGGATCCTACTCAAATTGAAAATACTATTTTACTGTGACTTTAAAAATCTGGTCCGCCATCTTGGAACCGCCATTTTGAATGTAACTTTTTTTTTTAAATAGGAAGGGGGTCATGCGATACATGATTTCAATACAGAATTTTAAGACAAAATGAATGCCGAAAACCGCACATCGATATGTCAACCCGTTTCGGAGATATTTACATTATTAATCGATACCATGAAAAGCAGAAATGAAATAAATAAGTACATTAAAATCTTACCTATCAAATTTTTTGTTAATAGTGTTTGCTAATAAACATTAAAACCCAATTATTTTAATAAATGTTCAAACTGTTTTCCTTCAGTTGTTTGACAATGTGCTAATCTTAAATAATAGCCATCAAGCACATTTTGAATCATTTCGCGTGGAATTCTGTTAGCCACTTCAGTTATACATTCTCTCAGTTCATTAATTGTTGCTGGTTTCTTTTTGTACACATTGTCTTTCATGTAGCCCCAAAAGAAATAATCAAGTGGAGAGAGGTCAGGTGACCTAGCGGGCCACTCTATTGCACCTCTACGACCTATCCAGCGTTGGGGAAATGTTTGGTTCAATATATCCCGCACTCCTAATGCATAATGAGGGGGCGCCCCATCTTGTTGAAACCACAAGTTATGTAACTCTTGTCCGTTGATGTTCTGGATGGCTGGAACGATCAAATTTATTAACATGTTCTCGTAAATGGCACCTGTTAAATTATTCTCGATAATAAATGGTCCTACAATGTGACCATTTACCATACCAGCCCATACGTTTAATTTTTCAGGATACTGTGTATGACCCTCCTTCATCCAGTATGGGTTGACATCGGTCCAGAAACGATAGTTTTGCTTATTTACATTGCCGTTAAGCATGAACGTAGCTTCATCCGAAAATACTACATTATTAAAGAAGTTTGGATCATTGTCATACTTGTTCATCATTATGTCACAAAACTCTACCCGGCGGTCGAAATCATCCTCATTCAGTTCTTGTAATACATGAAGCTTAAACGGATGGAAATGAGATTCCTTAAGAACTTTTCTGACAGAACGAGTAGACATACCATGTTCCTTGGCAACGCTTCTAGTTGATGTATGCGGATCTTCAACAAATGATTGCATTACCTCTAAAGATTTTTCATTGTTGGTGGCAGTATTTGTTCTTCCAGTGCGAGCACGATCAGTCACTTTGCCCGTTTCTTGAAACCGCTTTACTGTCTTAAAAACAACACTTTTACTAATTGGATTTCTGTTGGGAAATGTTTCGTTAAATAAATCAGAAACTTCTTGGTAAGACCGTACTCTATCTCCATAGCCGCGCATCATTAACAAAGTTATTCTCTCGGTTTCATTTAAAAATGCCATTGCGAACGACTTTAAACACACTCACTACTTCATGATTGAAAAAGAATTCATTAAATCAGTTGGATTATTACAGATGATTTTAGGTTGATATCATGATTATTGTTGATATTATGATATCCAGAGTCAGATGTTCATCACGTGAAATGATTCAAAATGTGCGGTTTCATTTAAAAATGCCATTGCGAACGACTTTGAACACACTCACTACTTCATGATTGAAAAAGAATTCATTAAATCAGTTGGATTATTACAGATGATTTTAGGTTGATATCATGATTATTGTTGATATTATGATATCCAGAGTCAGATGTTCATCACGCGAAATGATTCAAAATGTGCTTGATGGCTATTATTTAAGATTAGCACATTGTCAAACAGCTGAAGGAAAACAGTTTGAACATTTATTAAAATAATTGGGTTTTAATGTTTATTAGCAAACACTATTAACAAAAAATTTGATAGGTAAGATTTTAATGTACTTATTTATTTCATTTCTGCTTTTCATGGTATCGATTAATAATGTAAATATCTCCGAAACGGGTTGACATATCGATGTGCGGTTTTCGGCATTCATTTTGTCTTAAAATTCCGTATTGAAATCATGTATCGCATGACCCCCTTCCTATTTAAAAAAAAAAGTTACATTCAAAATGGCGGTTCCAAGATGGCGGACCAGATTTTTAAAGTCACAGTAAAATAGTATTTTCAATTTGAGTAGGATCCTCAATCATACCTACCGCAAAATCACCTTTGTATATGAAATATTAAGCCGTTTCCAAACATTTCACCCACCCTGTATATGACTAGTGTTAATCTGACTTGTCTTATACTCCTTAACTGGAGTCTCCAAGACGTAATCTACAAAAAAATTGATTTCATCCGTTCGGTAAAATCTTAAACGGTCCAAATTCCAATAGTGGTGTGAAGTAAGAAATGATACACATCGATATTATGCCGTACGGTAATGACAACCGTCCGTTGCCGTGAAGCAGCCGTCCAATGTCTCGACCAGGACGGCAGCCGTTCGTATGTATGTGACTGCGTGATAAATTTAAGCCTATTAATTACTTTTTTTTATTACAATTGGAGAATAATTTACAACCTCATTAATAAGATTGTTTTCGTATAATCATTCTATGTGAATGTGTGTCATGAGTGAAATCAACATTAATGCTACTTGGCTGGAATGAAATATATTTCTTTGAACAAATTAAATAAAAGGTTATGAAGCTCTAGCAACCAATAGAGAACCTAATCCAACCTAACACATTCTTTGAAAGTTTCAAGTTAATAACCTAGATCTATGAGATAAATCTCTCAAGTAAATTGTATACTGAAACAAGAAAAAACTGGCAAGTTTTACAATAGAGTACTAGCACGAGAAGTGGAGGTGATACCAAGTGGATTAGCAGCCCTTTCTTTATAACGACCAACCATTAAAATAGTTCTGACCCTGAAAGCGAGATTTTTCTAAATGCTTAGATGGAGAACATTTCAGTTGAGGGGTCACAATTACAATAAAAACTTGAATAGTTAGGATGACAATGAACAGTGATGCAGAGAGACTTATTTAGAAAAGCACATCCATAATTCATAGACGGTCGGTTGTAGTTGAAGATGTGTAATAAAAGCCGGTGAAGTTTAATGAAAAAAGTTTTTTGCGTCTTTTTATGGCACAGCCTCTTTGTAGAATCTCACACAACAGTACACTAGTCAACTATGTCTACTGCAAATTTAAATTGCCATGTTTGGAATTGATTTAGGGAAGACCTTACACTGTTCAAATTATTCGATGGATAATGAGAGTCAGGACTGTTGTTCAACAATAAAGGTAGGTTTTTATTAGCAACAGAAGTTTTTTTATACCTGAACAACGATGAAATCACAGTGAAAAATCAATGATCAATCAAGCTTTGGCAGGCAGGAATATGAATATGAATTTTATAAGCGGCAATATAAAGCATGTGCAAATGATCAAAATGTGAATTAAATTTCACAGTTCCTTGTAATGTGAGTTATTAAATTTCACAGTTCCTTGTAATGTGAGTTATTAAATTTCACAGTTCCTTGTAATGTGAGTTTTTAAATTTCACAGTTCCTTGTAATGTGAGTTATTAAATTTCACAGTGCCTTGTAATGTGAGTTATTAAATTTCACAGTTCCTTGAAATGTGATTTTTTTGAGGATGAAGCCCACATACGTCTGAGACCTGTGCGTGGGTAATGAGTTGGATGATGTTGATTGATGAGTTGGACCTACAGTTTTAGGTGGGCTCCGAACCACCGGGAAGTGATTTTACAGCAGAGAACAGTGTATTTTTTCTGGCCAATCTAATCGGTTACCGTTACCAAGTGGACTCAGAAGAACACAGCTTATTTCAATCTGATTGAACAGATACCTGCTACGGCTCACGGCTATCACTTCCCAATAATATTAATAAATTTATTAATAGTTATTAATAAATTAAGGGAAAGCAGACAATGATCAACAATTAGCAGCTCGTTAATCAGCCAAAACTTGATTCAATTTGGACCAAGCAATGGCCAAATTGGAGGTTTGAAGTTAGTAACCTAGAAGCTAATTAAGTTGCTGTCCGATTATGAACAAGGATTATAAGAACGACAGACAGTTAACGCTGCTCTTCATCAAGGCGTATAGAACACCTTGGTTCTTCACAAAAAATAAGAGGTGACCCAACATTGGAAAGCGTAGTAAAATCTAGGATAATTGATTTATTGTAGTCAAAAGTCAGCAAGTAAACAACCAAATGGTCCGATTCAGACATATTGATACTGAAGAGAAATAATTTTGATTCAGATTTAATTTTTTTTCTACGAAAATGACTTAATTCAATTAGACCTATTAAAGCAATAATTTCAAATGCATTATTCATAATATTATTGGCATCAGTACAATTTAGATTTCATTTTCAGGAATAGAATATGATTTTACAATAATATTCAGTTAGTAATCTAGTTTTAGTTAGTTATTTAGTTTATTAATATTTTTGTTATTACATGTATATTTCTGTAAAAATGTTCAATGTGTCAAGCTGTACTTACAGTACAGTATGCTTATATAAGGAAATTTCTGTAATAATTAAAAATAACAGTTGAAAATTACTTTTGAGCACTGGGGAAATGGAATACTGTAATTAACAAGCACTCCCAAAATAATTGTAGTTCTATACATTCACTGTATGAATGTACAGTACAATTATTATAAAGAGCATAAACTGCATAAACTGCTCTTTATAATAATTGTACTGTACATTCATACAGTGAATGTATAGAACTACAATTATTTTGGGAGTGCTTGTTAATTACAGTATTCCATTTCCCCAGTGCTCAAAAGTAATTTTCAACTGTTATTTTTAATTATTACAGAAATTTCCTTATATAAGCATACTGTACTGTAAGTACAGCTTGACACATTGAACATTTTTACAGAAATATACATGTAATAACAAAAATATTAATAAACTAAATAACTAACTAAAACTAGATTACTAACTGAATATTATTGTAAAATCATATTCTATTCCTGAAAATGAAATCTAAATTGTACTGATGCCAATAATACATTTTTGAATTTATGGTGTATATGGTATATGGTATATATTACATTTATTAATACATGTATGGTATTATGAATAATGCCAAAATTTTGAAAAATCTTGTAGCATACAAAAGAGATAAATGTCTTTCAGAAATTACCAGGATTCAACTTCTACATGCAAGTATTCATAATAATTATTTCCTGCAAATAAATTCAGTTATTTTCTTCGTGAATGGTATAAAGCGGTAGAAGAAATGGCGTTTTAATGATAAGACGCTGTCAGTTTCCAGTAGATATAAAAAAGATTTTTCGTTTCTTGGAAGTGCTGCAAAATAAACTGAAAAACAGCTAACAAGACATCGTAATTATTTATCTCTTGCTGCTAGAGATTACTTCCACTTCAAAATTACTGGTGCTATCAATCTTTCTCATATTCTCATCTCATCATTCGTGAATGTGGTATAGTTCTATCAACATTATATGTTTTCCTGAAAATGATTTTTCCACTCTTCAACTAATCCTCAACAAGAAAAGTCCTGTATTGAGGTAGATGTAAAAAGAATGATAGTTTTGAGAACCAATAACACATTTATAATCCATGGCACAGAATTCAAATGATTAAATTTAATACAACTTGACGGCTGTTACTTCTATCTTGAAATTTTTATACTACTTAATAAAACGTTTTTTATATCATAAGAATAGCCAGAGACGTGTGATATTATCCTGATTATTTTGAATATAATACCTTCGAGTTACTTATTTTAGCATTTGTGATGATTTTGAAACTCTTTTTCAACATTCGCTTGATTTTCCTTGAAAAAAATTTCAAGACTGTTCCTTCTATTCTGAAAAAAAATCCATAACCGACTATCTTTAAATTTTGAAAACAAGTTAGCGTTTGGCAGGAATTAAATGTAGTACAGCATAGTAAAATAGTAGTACAGGAGGATTCCTACACGAAATTTTAATATTTTAAAACAAGCTGAAAGCAGTGACTAAGTATTCATTATCATCAACATTAATTTTTATTATTAGAGTCAACAATTTCTCTTAAACCTATCTTTTTGGAAAAATCTTTAAAAAAAATAAGAGTTCTCAATCTATTATCCATTATTAAAATCTATAATACCTCTTGAGCATACCTTCTTTAATAATTGTCTTTATGTTTAATTCTTGTAATGTGTTGTCATGGAAAATAAAAACCAATTTGATTTGATTTGATTTCTCTCTCAAAAAAATGACAATTACACTGCACTCTCACCAAGGTGGCTGCTGTTTGTATAATATAAACTATTGTGCATGTTTCATACTCCACAATAAAAAAAAGACAAGATAAAATATATCTTATAAGGTTATTGTTTTGAAAAAGTAAATTTATTTTATTGAATGTTCTAATTATCGTTTTTTAAATAAGTTCACTGTATACTATTTTTTATATTATATATGATTTTTTTTTCTGAGGATGAAGCCCACATAGGTCTGAGACCTGTGCATGGGTAATGAGTTGGATGATGGTGATTGATGAGTTGGACCTACAGTTTTAGGTGGGTTCCGAACCACCGGAATACGATTTCGACCAATACACGATTATATACGATTATTTATGATTACACGATATAATACACGATTATATATGATTTCGACCATATACATGATTTATTCTATATATGGAACTTTTTTATTTTTAATTAATCTCAAATCATGTTCAAATTCAAAATTTGCATGTGCTATTTAAACTCAGAATTTGATATGGAGCAATCTATTTCCGAATAGGACGGGTCAGACTGGTCTTGTATCAGCTTAAGGCTAGATGTAGTCCAATTAGGAGGCCTTGACACCTAGTTTAAGCAGTAGCTGTAGAAGCATGTCCTGTCACATGTCACAGATAACACGAACCAACGAACGGATGAGAGTTGTACAACCTCTGAATACGAATCGCTAGATCAGTGACAAATGCTGAATAGAAAAAAGTCGCAATTCAAATGAATAAGCTCGTCTCATATTAACAAGTATGAACAGCTAAATCTTGATTTAAAATTATGGGGTGAGGTGTAAGCCACGACAATGTTCCCCAATCCGGCCTTCTCTTTACGTTCAACTCATTCAACTCTAAAACAGATCTAATCATCCTTCATAAGGCGAAGTGAAACATAGGACAATGCATCCAAAAATAGAGATTTGGCCTCAATTCACTAAATACTACTCATGCTCTAAATAATACTCATCTATTTCTAGTTTAGTTATCTGAATACAAATTAGTCTACTGTAGTCTGTAGATACAAAACACAGCTTTTCTACTTTTCAAACTTTACACGATAAGGTAGTTGTTGTACGTTGCAATATTGGTAGTTGTTTATGTTAGCATTGAAAAGTTAATTTTAATGTCTAATCTCAAGGGCGCCAACAGGAAATTTTCCAGGGAGGTGCCAGTCCTTTTGGAGGTATGAAAAATTTCCCCCAGAAAATTTTGAAAAATCAGAGTAAAATTGGAGAGTTTAGAAGCTTGTTTTATGACTTTTACACCTAATTTCCTGCAATAGAACAAAGATGCAGGAAAAAAAACCCCAAATTTATCAGTCTGTAACAATTAGCTTTATTCATTAATATTTTTCTATTTACATCAAGCTTTATTTAAACAGAAACAGAACTCTTCTACTTTCAGTGGCAAACAAATTGATTGAATTTGTCACAACTTCTTATTTTTTTCTTTCAAAAATTGTCTCAGTGCAGACATTAGGCAAAGCCTTTCGTTGCCTGTTTTATTTATTTCTAGCCCCTAGCCAACTTTTGAACTTCCCACAAAATAATATTGTACGAAGTATGATACTAATACAAGTCATACAAGTAAGACATGCAAATACTTGTCACTGAAATCTTTTTTCTATGAAACTACAACTTTGAAATGTTATGTTATTTTTTCCAACCATATTATTTTTTCCCTAGTGTCCAGGGGGGAGCCGTGGTCCCCCCTTGCCCCTATGTGTTGGCGCCCATGTCTAATCTTATTTAAAATCTATTAGTCTTATCATATCTATTAATCTATTAATCTTATCAGATCTATTAATCTATATCACATGTATTGCAATCTTATTATAACATAATAGGAGTCAGCGTATCGCTGGTCTGATAAGCCAAAGGTCCTGGGTTCGATCCCAGTTGAGTACAAGATATTTTTCTCGAGCCACTCCCGTGTTTCGGAGGACACGTTAAGCCGTCGGTCCCGGTTGCATATCAAAAAAAGCAGTCGTTAAAAAATCGGCGAGGTGGAACTACCCGTAAGGCTCTCCCCACCACGAAAAGCCATACGAATTTACTTTTTACAACATAATAGAAAATTATCATTTACCTCAAACAAATATGGCGGATAGTAGAAGCAATTCATGGACGCAATGTCTCACCTGTAAAAGAGAGATTAAAATGTAAAATACTGTCGGAATATAATCACACAGAGAATAATAATAGGCAACGAACTTATATTTAGATTAAATAAATGCAGAAATTGGCTTATATATATTTTTTTTTTTTTTTTTTTTTTTTTTTTTTGAGGATGAAGCCCACATAGGTCTGAGACCTGTGCGTGGGTAATGAGTTGGATGATGGTGATTGATGAGTTGGACCTACAGTTTTAGGTGGGTTCCGAACCACCGGGAAGTGATTTTACAGCAGAGAACAGTGTCTTTTTTGCTGGCCAATCTAATCGGTCACCGTTACGAACGGGACCTACGAGAACGCAGCTTATCTCTCTGATTGAACAGATACCAGCTACGGCTCGTGGCTATCACTTTCCCTAATATCGACCTGAAGTTCAGTAATGACGACATATTATAGACAAATAACCATGATTGAGTCATTTTTTGACAATATAAAAACCTATTTTATTTGTAAATGAACTGCATTTGTTTTCTATCGAATACTACAATCCTGAATAAAAGGATTTCAGATCAGATCAGAGAAAATTCAGTCATAAAATCACAGGATTTGTAATTTGCACGCATACAAAGAACCAATGTAATCAATATTAATGAAGAACTCTGTTCATCTAATTTGAGATCAATTCTTTGTCTTGACAATTCACCGCCCTATATGTAGAAATATAAAAAAACATTGATGCCCCGTTTGCGTGAATTGAATTGCAATGAAAAAAAGGACAATTGTTGGTAAAAGGGTACATCATTTTTCAATTATTCGATTTTCATTTAGGTTAAGGTTAGGTAAAGATTATTCATTAAAAGTGAATAACGGAAAGATCAGTTCGAGAGAGTTACAGCAAGAATTGTTTTTTTATCATGGACAGTACGAACTTGAAAAATGAATAGACAGATGTAGTTAAAGTATTGAACATATGCTCTGCTTAATGTTTAAAACGGAAATGAAGGGATAAAAACATAATGCAGAAGAGAAAAAAAGAAAAGAAAAACGTGTGAGATTAACGAGAGAGGACATGAAATATATGAGAGGGATGTGGAGATGACATCACATGTCTTAACCAAGAGACATAATTAGAATCATTCCTTATATTTCTTTATATACTGTACCTTATATTAGAAACATTCCTAACTACTGAATACATATAATCTTACAGGCTGAGTTGAAGTTATAAACTACTTTATATAAAATGAATAAAAAAAAAAAATAAATAAATAAATGAGTTATAGATTTATAAGTCAAGTACGACTTATCCTTGGAGGAGGAGGTGGAGGTGGAGGAGGAGGAGGAGGAGGAGGAGGAGGAGAAGAAGAAGAAAGTTGAATTACATTTAAGAATCAAGGAAGAAAAGAGAAAAAAAGGAGAAGAAAAAGCAATAAAAGCCGATAAAGAAACAATAAATAGAGGAAGAAGAGAAAGAAGCTATAGCTCACAAAAACCGAGTCTTCCAAAAGAATTTCATTTGTGGTTCTATTAAATCGGGATTTTGGTAGTCTATGTCTTCTCAATTATTGTAATCTACTCCTTTATAACATAATTCTACTATTTATTCACTAAGTCGAGGACATGTTTACAAAAGAGTAGCAAAGAAGAAGCCCAAGATATATCTACGTAATGGACCATGCAGATAGTTGAACATCGCATCCTTGTTTACGAATCCAACTTGCAATAAATTGAGTGATTATTCCCATATTAGGAGGAACAGCTGTTCGCAGCATACCTCTACCGCACAAATAAATTCAATGCAACTGCTTCCCAGCATACATAGTTTTCTATTATAATCGAAATATATCAATTATCGTTATCGATTATCGAAAAAGTATCGATTATCGAAAAATATTGATTATCGAAAAAGTATCGATTTTATAATCGAAAAATCTTAAGCAGTAGGAGAAAGGAAAATAAAATGAGAAAGAAAAGGGTTAAAATAAAGAAAAGAAAAAAGGATGATAAAAGGAAAAATACTTGTTTTACAGATTTAATTCAAATTCAATCCACAACTCTCACAGATACTTGATAAGAGATAAGTCCTGAGAATAATCTTGTAGAACCAGAAAAAACCATGGGACCCAATTTAGAATGGACATGAAAATCTATTATTTTATGTTTTTCCCATGAAATCCTATTTGTTATGCACTATTAATATTTTAAAGTATAACTATATGTACTATAATTTCCTGCCAAAACTTTTCAGTGCTTTACCAATAAACTTTTCTTTTTTTGAGGATGAAGCCCACATATGTCTTAGACCTGTGCGTGGGTAATGAGTTGGATGATGGTGATTGATGAGTTGGACCTACAGTTTTAGGTGGGTTCCGAACCACCGTGAAGTGATTTTACAGCAGAGAACAGTGTCTTTTTTGCTGGCCATTCTAATCGGTCACCGTTAAAAACAGGTCCTACGAGAACGCAGCTTATCTCTATCTGATTGAACAGATACCTGCTACGGCTCGCGGCTATCATTTCCCTAGTCACATTCGTGACTACTCCAAAGAAGAAATTTGCCACTATATCATCTCCATTCTTTTCAAATTTAAATGTCACCATTCTTATATTTTTCAGGCTTCCCATCTAATTTTCTTGATTTCTTCTAGCAAAGTTATCAAATCGTATACATTGGGAACTCTTTTATTGTTTTTTTTCCCATCCACTGCTGGTAAACATATAAATGTATATTTTTCTATTTTACCCTGATACACCGCCGCAGCATTAGAGCTTTTTTTTACTACGCCTTTCAACTCCACCCTTTCCACATATCCCTTTCCTAAATACCTGAATTTTAATTTCAGTTCATTTTTAATTTTTGTAAAGTTATTTTATTTATTAATAGCTATTATTTCATTTAATTTTGTAATATCTCATAGTACAGGCACTTGCTGAAAAACCTAGTATGGTTGAGCGGGACAATTGAATGATTGTAATTTTTTTAAATAAACGATTGATTGATTGAATATACTAGATATGAGAATACTAGTACCATTGTTGGGTATGTTAACTTCTGGGATTGGAGTTCACATTGAACTTGGTATAAAGTGGTCTAGATCACTGTATTAAAACAGATAACAGAATGGCCAGGATAGAGTTTGAACTTTTCAAAGAAGCAAAGCACATTACAAAACGAACATTGCAGAATTTAATCGGAGAGCCAATGTTAACTGAGAGCTATGTGAAATAGTACATTTGTTTTCAAGTTTTAATCAACAAAGGTAGTGTTGGTAACCGGAAGTTAGTGGGTAACTTCCGCTTTCACTGCGCAACCAGTGACATCTCATTCTCTCTCCCTAGACAATTGGCGGCTCTGCTCTGTGCAATTTCACTCCCCCCCCTCACCAACTTCCAAACTCCTTTAATACGAATCTGAGTTTCCAATATCGGCCCCCACTCCTTTGCAGAGCCCTTTGCGCCTCCCATGCTTTATACGCTGCAATCACTCTGCCTTTTTGCTCACTGCCGACCTAATTTTGTTCAATTTTTCTTCTCTCATATAGCCTCCTACAGGCAGAGGCCTATATGAAATCCAAGTCAGGAAAGCACAACAGCGCCTTCTTCACGTTTCCTACTCTTCTTTGATCTGCAGCTCGTATAAATTCCAGACAAACCCCTCATCCACCTCCACGATCTCCTCCTTTGGAAGCTACTCACTAGATACTGTGAGTCAATCGATCGTTGTTACTCCACTCCAAACAGCATTATTCATCTCAGATTAAATAATCATCATCTATTCAACATCAAATATTCATCTCTATTAAAATAATCAAATGAAGGTAGGCCTAAACTAGTTAAAAAATAGCTTTGTCAAAAAAATTTAAAAAATAAAAAAATTGAACTCTAACAAAAAGAAGTTTCGTAGGAACCAAAATAATTCGAAGTTTAGAACAATTCAAACAAGAACTTGGTCTATATTACTCAAGATTAGCGAGGTTTCGCTGCATATCTATCAAAGGGTAAGTGGATTTAAATTGGCCGCTAATTTTAAATTTTCATAGAATGAATCTTGACCGAGCCTCTGGGTCCTTTCCATGAAAATATAGTAGTAACGCTATATTATAACAGGGGAGAATAAAGTAGGGAATGTATCTCCACCAGTAGAATAATAAGGGGCATTCTGACAATTTTGACGTTTGACCTCCCTATGACGTCATCCTCCATCTTGCCCCCAAATTTAAAAAAAAAAAAAAAATTCTCAACCGACACTAAAAAAACTTTATTTGTTTCTTTTAAGGGTATGAGGCCTTATTTTAGATATCCCCCTAAAATGTTTTTTCAGTTGGAAGCCACCCTTACGAAAATTCTGGATTCACCCTGCTATATAATAAACTAACAGATAAAAAAATGCTTAATTTTTTATGTGCCCCTTGGCAAGACGGATTTTCTCTCTAGAACGATTCTCTTGCCTTGATAATAGATCCCATTACACAGAAATTCAATTTCTTATGTTTATGGATAGAATAATAATTAAAAATTCATCAGAAATAGAAAAAACGTACTAATGAAATATTTGGCTCGCAATCTTCATTGACAAGGCATTCTTGAGAAATCAATGTAAAGGTGAAGGGGTAACTGAAAGGATGGAAGGGGAAGACAGATGAAGTAAAAAATAATGAAAAATAAAATCGATAACAATGATATCGAATAATAGACGAAATTGTCACAATCACATTTATTAAAAATATTGAGAAACTAGTTTCGGTTGTTATACCATTATCAATCTCAAACAAACTAAAGTACAGAGTAGCTTAATATATACGAAACATGGAATGATACTATTGGTGAAGCGAGAAAGTGGCTGACCTCCATAGAAGGTTGTGATTAGTTGAAGTAATAACAAGTCCCGCCCCCTGGTGGGAGGAGTAACAAGCTAAAATAAAGAGTCAAATCAAGAACAAAAAATCGTGAACATATAGAAAGCAACAAAGAAGGAAAATACACAATAAAGCTAGGATTGAATCAAATTAAAATTAACAAAAAAAGTTAAATAAGGCCTTTCTCGGTTGACCTTGACTGCATTTCAGTAAGCTTCTAATTTTTTTATTTATTTTTTAATTTTAATTTGTTTCAATAATTCTAGCCTTATTGTGAATTTTCCTTCTTTGTTGCTTCCTAAATGTTAATGGTTTTTGGTTTTTGATTTGACTCTTATTTTTGCTTATGACTCCTCCCACAAGGGGGCGGGACTTGTTATATGACCTTCAACCAATCACAAAATTCTATGAAGGTCAGCCTCTTTCTCGTTTAACCAATAGTATCATTCCATGTTTAATATATTTTAAGCTACTCTGTAATTTAGTTTTAGTTTGTTTGAGATTGATAATGGTATAACAACCGAAACTAGTTCTCAATATTTTTAATAAATGTGGTCGTGACAATTTCGTCTTATTATTAATTATGGATACCTTGCACAATATCACCTTCACCACTACAAAGAAAAAAACTAATGATGACGATGATGATAATAATAATAACAACAATAATGATGATGATGATGAAAGTTTGGAAATTGAAAAGATTGGAGACGAAGAAAAAAACAGGAGTAATCTTTGATCCCTGAACAAGCAGCTATCGGCCAACTGTAGCAGTGGCTGGCCGAGTGGGGCCCCAAACCGAGGCTAATGAATTGCCAGCCTTTGTGAGCTTTGCGATCGAGGCATCTACAAAAGACCGATGATAGGAATAGAAGGGACCAACCAGACTACACTAGTCAGCGAGCAGCGAAGGGTTCGTATAATTGTGCACCGACCACTCCACTCTCTCTTGATCACTCATATCATACTTTCGAGACACATACAGCCTTGTCTATTCTATCCCCCGACCACCACCCTCCTAAACCCGTTTCCTTTGAGAAAAGAAAATAAGGGCTTCCTCAATCATACAGACTACGATAGCCGAGAGGAGAACAATAGAGAAATTTAATGAAATTGTGTATAAACATACGAGGAGATTACACCATTACAGTGGTGTAATCGGTTAGGGCGTTATCTCTGGACAACAACACTGGAAGCTACTCCTGTGGTCACGGATTGGAACGCCGTTCAGCCTAGCATTTTTTTATTATAGGAAGCTTTAGTGCACAATATCGTATTACTATTAGGAATGAAATATCTATCTCATAATGTTCCTATTGTGTTCTTTTTATCAAGTTTTTTGCTAATTCTGTGGAAAGAACTAAAACACAGTCGACCACTGTATTGTGTAGTGATGTTTTGGAGTTGCTTATTGATTCTGCACACAAAGCACGCTCAGCGAAATTACAGTTTCCAACGTTGGTCAAGTTTGAGCGATTGTGAAACCTGTCAATTGCGATTGTTGGCCGTCAGTTCCAATAACAAATTGAACGATTGATTTATCAACTTTGCCGAATGATCGATTATGTTTTTGTTGAGTTTTGTACTCGACAACTCATTGATTGAATGAAGCTTGTTTAATACACTTAAGAGTTTACCGTCATGTGAAATGCTCCAGTACCATTTTTCTCTCTTTTTTTTAATTTCTGCTGGCATCAAAATGCCAATATTCATTTCGATCAGTAAGAAAGTAGAGAATCAGTTTGAGGTGATATAAACATGAAAAATCTAATCTGATATGAACTAGATACAATTTCTCTCGTTTACCAGCTTATATTTACAGCTTCAATCCATTAATTATAATCATTTGCAATCATAAATATTTTTTTAGATTTATTTCTTGAAGCTAGTCACTGAACTAGGAATTTATTTTATCCTATATTCTTTTAAATTCTAACAATAAATTAAAATTAAAACTAAAACGAAAAATTAAACTTTTCAAAACTGTAACTGTTGATGATTGAGTATACACTAGGAATCTACTCAAATATTTTTACTTTTTACAATATTTTTTCGTTTTAATTTTTCTCCATTTTTTTGTTCGTAAATTTGTACCAAATTAAGTAAATAAATAATGGTAGTGTTTAAATTGATAAAGCTAAAACACCCCTAGTTTATTGGGAATAGTACGTAAAATTGCTTGAATATTCTGGGGTTGTAACGACCTCAGCTCAATATACAACTTTTTATGGTGTGAGGTGCCCTGTTTTTGGAGAAAATATTTCGTAATTTACTTTATTACTTATCTATTGTGGATGATCTCCACTCCACATAAGGCCTGTGCGTGGGTAATAAGATGAAATCATGCTATAAAAACACCATACCTGTTGCATTACAGTTAACAAATTACAATTACAACCTGTACTGTTGTGGTCTGACGAGATGATCCCTGGTTTTACGGTGCGGGAGCGGGTGGCGGTAGTAGGAAGCCAACTGCGCATGCTCTATTCATGCTTTACTCCGAATTTGAAAACTACGGCCAGAGACAAACAGGTTTTCTGCGCTTCAGTCAGCTTCATCTAGACTAGTTGTATCTAGGGCTAATGTCATTGCAATGCACAGTAGCAGAGAGTTGGAGGAGAAGGGGAAAAATCGGCCATGGATCAACTCGTCAGACACCAACAGGTACAGTAGAAACAATTAGTCTGGGCGCACGGCCGTTTGGTAGTCAGCCATGGCGAGGGGAGTGTTTATCGCTCATTTCTAAAAGCATGCGGCCCATGCGACGCTGCAGATTTCTTCAAGGTCAACTAGTCAACTTTTACAGGACGGCTAGTAGTGAAACCAGAGCCACGCGCCCAGACTAATTGTTTCTACTGTAGGTAGAAGGTAATAAATTCTGTATGACTTCAAAAACATATAAAGTAACAATAATTTCAATTCAGATCATCGTATTGTAAAATTACAAACCTGTTCAATTATCCTTGTTGGATAGAAATACATCAAAACAAAAAATCTAGTTCGTGTTGAATGGTTCTCAATCTTCTCTTGTTACAACGAATTACTTGAAATTGGTCTAGTAGACTTCCTTTCAAAAGCTGGTAATAAAGGCAAAAATTGTCGATACTGATTCCCCCATTGGAGTAGATAAAAAATAGAAGCAATAGAATATTTAAAATACACATTCTCTGCACGTATCGCGTGATAGGAAACGTTATTATAAAAAACAGGTTCTCGTGCAATGGGAGTGATTCCTGAACATCATTAGCGTATTTGCTAATTGTTGGTCACAATCATTATCTCAATCGTTAACTTGGTTGATTTGTTACAGAAATTTGAAGAGCCTCTTCGTGCACAAAGACTATGCTTCGTGCGGTAGGTAGAAAATTCTCAATGCTCATCTATATCATTCAGTTCAGGAAGAAGAAATCTGATGAAATTTCTAACCGCGACTCAACAAATTGACTTATTCAAAAACAAGCCCTCGTTAACTGTTTTATGTGTTTATTTTGTAGGCAGTAAAATTGCCCGTATGATTGTGAAACTGGTTCCATCGTTTGATCTTGCTGATAATATAAGAAAAAGGCTATAACAAAAAAGTAGCCCTATCAATTTTTTAATTTATGCAAATGTTTTATCCCAGGACTCTGTTCATACAGTTATTTCAAATTAGTCTGGACTTCTTTTGAAAAGGTGATGTATTTGAAAAAAGAACATTAAAAGTAGTGTTGATTCCGTGATTCCTTGTAGGTTCACAATATTGCGCACCAATTGTATTGGTGACAATGGCAGCATGGCAGCTCTGGTTATCCTTTTAACTCCTTCATCTTAATTGAAACACCCATAACTAAACCGTTCCTTCTATACAATATACATTCAATATGATGAACTCCTTTGTATATAAAAGCCCTGATGATATGATATCTATTACGGGTTATAATCAGGTATATCGATATCTCTATCAGATATATAAAAAAAAAAAAAAAAAAAAAAAAATGCTTTAAAACAGTATTTGAGAACGGGGATGTTGTAAAATTATTTTTTCCAGCAAATTAAGTGATATCCGCGAGCAGTAGCATGTATCTGTTCAATCAGATAGAGATAAGCTGCGTTCTCGTAGGTCCTGTTTGTAACGGTGACCGATTAGATTGGCCAGCAAAAAAAAACTGTTCTCTGCTGTAAAATCACTTCCCGGTGGTTCGGAACCCACCTAAAACTGTAGGTCCAACTCATCAATCACCATCATCCAACTCATTACCCACGCACTGGTCTCAGACCTATGTGGGCTTCATCCTCCAAAAAAAATGAATTTAAACAAATGCAGAGAATTTGAAAAGGCTTACATTGTAATTGAAAATTTACCAAACATTATTTAAAAATTATGTTTTGATAAATTTCATTTCTATAGGATTGCATGTCCTCAGTTTTAAGATGCATTGTAATGAATGTCAAGTGCAAACTACTATCAATAACAAACGGAAAAGATTCTTCTCACTGGTGGCGAAAGAAAGGGCCGCTGCGTGCGTGCGTTGCCTGATCCATACAAAATTTATAACAGCGGTTTGCAGTTACATCGTTGAAGAGAACCATTGAATGAGAAAAACAATAGGAGAATCTCATTTATGTTGGAATTCTTGGGGGAGTACTGTGGGGTGGGAATCTCAAGGGATGACATGTGGATGGGGGGTGTGGTAGAGGTCGGCAGTGGGTGGGGAGATGGAAGTTATCCTAGTGGAACGTGTTGCTCGCTCTTTCGGCAGTTCTCGGCTGTCAGACAGTCTTTCCGCCTTACGACTTTGTGTCGAGATAGAAGTTTAGAGTGGAGGAAAGCTCAAGTGCGTACACAACACACCCTTGTATTACTTGTCTTGGCACCGCGTGTCGAGCTCTGTCACCACCCTAAATAAAAGGTGTCCTGATTTTATTCACAGCTTTGTTATTATAAAATTAAATTAAAAGTGAACTTCAATTCAGTTGGCAAAACTTACAGTAGAAACAATTAGTCTGGGCGCGCGGCCGTTTGGTAGTCAGCAAAGGCGCGGGTTGGAGAGGGGTGTTTATCGCTCATTTCTAAAAACATACCTTTCTCTTTCTTTGTGGTGGCGAAGGTGATATTGTGGAAGGCATCCATAATGAATAATAAGACGACATTTTCACAACCACATTTATTAAAAGTTTGAGAGATTAGTTTCGGTTGTTATACCAATATCAATTTGATTGAGATTGATAATGGTATCTGATTGATAATGACAACCGAAACTAGTTTCTCATAGTTTTAATAAATGTGGCGGTGACAATTTCGTCTTATTATTCATTATAGAATACCTTTCTCTGAAAAAGATGGGCACCGGAACAAGTCTAATAAACCTAACCCTAAAAGATGATAATAATAATAATAATAATAATAATATCGTGTGACCTGGCTGGCTCAGGTCTGGTGTCAGAGTTATCAGGTCGCACCTGAATAAGTTCAGGGCCTCTGACGTGACTTAACGACTGTTTTTAGGCAGCCGGGACCGACAGCTTAACGTGTCCTCCGAAACACGGGAGTGGCCCGAGGTAAAAACTTTTGGTCAGAACTGGGATCGAACCCGGGACCTTTGGGCTAGCAAAAGATGATGATGATGATGATGATGATGATGATGATGAAGAAGAAGGAGAAGAAGAAGAAGAAGAAGAAGAGGACGTTTTTCAGTCTAATGAGCTCTTGAAATTTTTTAGAATGGCATACATTAGTTTACTAATGTATGACATTTGATGAAATTTTTTGACATGTAATGACATTTGTACTGTCTCCCACTCAATACTTGTTACAGCAATTATCGATTTTCTTTGAATTATTATTCGGGCATGTAACAAATTTTCGGTAATAATATAATTTTTAGAGCGATAAATTTGAATTATGAGTATAATCTATCTCACAGCAATATTCTTCTAAAAAGTACTAAAGTTCTATGGACTTCACAACAGCGATAAATGTAAACAACTATTATACTTTTCGTGTTTTCGTGAGATAAGATTGAAAGTCAATAATAATTGATTGATAAAGTTTTGCTGATATCAGCTGATCCCTGAATGAAAATTTACACCCCGAGAGTGATTACAATAGAAACTTTTACGTGTGTTACGATCCATAAACAGTGTTTTAGTTTACAATCGTCTTGCAAGCAGCTTTGGTGCAGGGGACAATCGGCTGTAAAGAAAGGCATAAAATTTATATCCTCTAGATCTGTCGACGATTCATTAAAGGGGTTAAAGGTTGTCGAGCGTCTAAGCTAGAAGGCCTATGAGGCGGCCTGGATGTTAGCAGTAAAGGTTTCAGGCTCGTAAATTTCATGTTGACAATCGAGTAGACAGGTGATGGCGATGGGACGAGGTAAGAAATTTAGTTGGTGCTGGAGAACAGTGGCAGTGGCCATTGCCACGCATGTGGCTGCGTGGCCCCTGGCCTGCGTGTGCGGCAGAAATTTTATCGAGTTGGTCCCGGCTGTATTGAAAGCAATTTCAGCACCCGAGGGTCGATGAAGAAATTTTGATTGGATTTTCATGATTATCGACGGCGATCCAGAAATTGGTAGTAACACTCGAATTGGTCCAGTCAACAAATAAACGCCGGTACGATATTTCCTTGATACGTTAACTGTTTTTCCCCCATACAACAAGGGTGTAAACACTTCGGAATGAGCCTGTACTGTGCCGTGCAACCATATGCTTCAAAATAAGCTCAACTAAACGATACATCGTAGACTTATATTATACTTATTCACTCCTTCCAAAACCAGATCTACAAATAAACATATATCTATAAACATAAACATATCTATAAACATAATATTCAGCATGTAGAAAAACAGCATGTGTGCGCAGTTGGTTGAAACGTCGCAACTTCAGCTTACTGTTGCTTCAGCGGCCGTGGGTTCGAATCCCGCTCCTCCGTCTGGCATCT
Organism: Conomelus anceps; assembly: GCA_948455865.1. Taxonomy (NCBI): domain Eukaryota; kingdom Metazoa; phylum Arthropoda; class Insecta; order Hemiptera; family Delphacidae; genus Conomelus; species Conomelus anceps. The sequence goes on from OX418218.1 coordinate 81,372,171, forward strand.
GTGTGTTATCATTCACCGCATTACCCACGCACAAGTCTCAAACTCATGTGGGGATCACCAACAATTAAAAAAAATTGATGCTTCATCAAAATCTATTTGAAATACTGTAATTGTAACTGGTAATTTTCAAATAAGTAACTAATTATTGAAGTAAAACATTTTTTTTAAGATGAAGCCCACATAGGTCTGAGACTTGTGCGTGGGTAATGAATTGGATGATGGTGATTGATGAGTTGGACCTACAGTTTAAAAGAACCACCGGGAAGTAATTTTAAAGCAGAGAACAGCCTTCTTTGTTGGCCAATCCTTTCGGTCACCCTTACAAAGAGGGCCCTGGAGTTCGAAGCTTAATGAGTTAATTAAATTAATTATTTAATAATTTAAATTAATTAGTTAATAATTGAAATTAATTAGTTAATTATATTAATATTAACGAGTTAATTATTGATTTACAGATAGAAACCATATTTCATCTTCACTTGGACTGAGGGAGAAATTATATTTCCCCATTTAAAGATGGGTAGTAATTTAGTGATCTGACATAGGTTAATCAACTCTTTTTTCTTCTCTTTTGGCTCGTGATGTCCAAATGAGACTTGTGCGTGAGTAATGCAGTGAGTGATAACACAAAATAAGTCAGGATAACAGGATAAACGGGAATCAGAACTGACGCAAAAATTAGCAGTCAGTCATAGAATGTCTTGAAGTCTTCACTTTTTAACAAACATTAAATAATTGAAGTAACTAACAATTTTGAAACAGAATTAATGGTTAATAGTTTAACTAGAACTAATTTTTTTCAATTTCAAGAAATACCTCAGATTTCAAGAGCGAAAATCGGTTTATAGTCCAATAATTAGAGGTAATAGTACAAATTAACGCTATCACATGATGCTGTGAAAATCTCAGATTCGCATTAGAGGAGCTGATCAAACTGGATAATCAGTGCAATCTATTCATCAACATGTTTATGAGCAATAAAATGGGAATTTAAAATATTTTTCTAATGTTCTGAGGGATTATTTCTGGTCACTTTACACTGAATAGAAGATGTTACTGATTTTTTCCGCAGAGAAATCTCTGTAAACTGGAGCGGATTGTGGTACAGTTGTAATTAGAGTTTAATTAGTTTCCGCGGATGCGGTTGATGGTATAATAACTGTCGTTCATAGTGCTTTCTTTCTTCAGCCGTGAAATTGTAAAAGAAGTGTTATGCCAATTCTAGTTTGAAAGCGATTACCGCAGTCGAGAGACTCCGGCCATTCGCCCACAAAAACGCTAGTAGCTGAACAGAATAATTCTTCTATGCGTTTTTATTGCTCCTCGCATTCTTAAACGTTTCTTTCAGGGTGTAATTTTTCACGTCTACTATGTTCGTGTCCGGTCACCCGTCCTGCTTTGCTTGTGTATGTTTTTCCAATCCACTTAATGATTTATGTATTTTTCTATGAGCAACGTAGAAGTAATCATACGCCATACCTAATTATTTTCTCTCAACCAATTACCTATACTTCGTTTGGCTCAACATGACTGAGACAGAAGTTCAATTATTGCTTGTAAATTCTCAAATTCTTTTCAGTTACAGTGGAACGAGGTCCTCTGAGATGATTTAGAGATCTTCCTTCTGTTATACGAGAAACACTAAATCCCCAACAAGCAGCTTCCAACATTAACAACTCTTTCATTTTTAATATAATTTATTTTCCTTTCTCCAATGTGAATTGTAATTTGCAGTTTCTACCAATTATTTGAACTAATATTGAGTTTTTTATTACCACACTAATAAAGCCTGATTTAACTCAATTGCATCATGGAAATAAAATGAAATTTATTGGTTTCCATCCTAGTGTTATTGGCATCTCCTAAAGAAAAATATTGCGTTTTTATCAATGCAACCTATCAATTCTATTGTGAAGTGGAAATTACATTAAATTTCTTAATTGATTTCCATTCTAGAATAATCGACATTTCTTCTACTATAATAATAATTATTATAGTAGCTTGTATGTTACAAAAGAGGTTTATAAGGATTTTTTGTATCTTGTCTCCATAAATAAACTACTAGTTTTACAGTATTCTATATATTTTTTGTCATACAAGTACTAAAATAGAGTTTCATACAAGAAAGGGTTTTATTTCCTATGATCTTGTATTTTTTTGAATATATGTTTTTTATGACTAACAATAATATTATTTTACTTTGTTTACAGTATTTACTTGTAATTGGTTTGCTCGTATAAGGGCAGTTTAGCCCTTTTTGGTCGGGAGACATGTTCATGTGTATGACCTCAAAAATGAGGTTGTTGCAACTAATTGCTCCTCAAAATTCAGAACAGAGCTTACTTTGGCAAGGACTGATACTGGTACACATAGTGAGTATATGTTAGAATATACGTTAGAGTATATGTTAGAATATACGTTAGAGTGAATGTTAGAATATACGTTAGAGTATATGTTAGAATATACGTTAGAGTATATGTTAGAATATACCTGGATTTCTTGTTCCATGACGAACTGCGTTGTTAATATTAACTTTTCATGTGAAATTTAACGACTTGCAGTCAAATATTTGTTAAGTATTCTCACTTAATCTGGCCGAGTACTTTCGAATCTATGAGATCCATCTTCAGAGGCGTGGGTTCCTAGATCATCATGTCAGTTTTTTGGTTAGAAGTGTTGTGGTTTTTGTAAAATGTGATCAAAAAGTTTGTGAGATTTAAAATTTAGTTGTTCATTGAGAATGTTTTGTTTATTGTGTGTGGTGTGTTTGTATATTTCAAATTGTTCCAAGGTGTTGAGTTCGTGTCCTTTAGATTTTATGTGTAGAATGTGTAGGTTGGTACTGATGTCAGTAAAAGTGTGTCCAGTTTGAATGATATGGTCGGCAAAATTCGATTCAGCTTTGGATGTCAGGGCTTGAAAGTGTTCCTTGTAACGTTGTTTGAATGTGCGGCCTGTTTGTCCTATGTAGAATTTGTTACAATCAGAGCAGTTTAGTTTGTAGATCCCTGGGAGATCGTATTTGTTTGTGTTCAGTGTGGTTTTGAGTGTAAGTGCATTTTTATTTTGTTTTTTGTTCTGAATGAGATGGTGTGGCCGGCTTAGAATATACGTTAGAGTATAGAATATACAATAGAGTATATGTTAGAATATTCATAGTAACTATTTTTAGGTTTTTGACTATGTTTACACTATTCACAGTTGTTTTTCTTCTGTTTGGCCTTTTCAAATGCATAAAAAAATAGATATGTATGCGTTATCATAGCGTATGCATATGTGTAGATCCCAGAATTGTATAGTAAACAATATTAAATGCAGTATAACACACATTCTAATGTTATAATGTTATCAACGTAATTTAAATCTCAATTAATATCTTTAAAAAGCCCTATTGAAATGTCAATGGAAGCGTTTATGTGAATGATAATAACATATGTCTTGTTATTTGCAATTTACAAGACCTACTGTGTATTCAATTTGACTACATCAGCAATTAGGGCAGAAGATTAGAGAGAAGCTCGGAAAGATGTCGAAGTGGCATCCAACTTCAGGAATATATTGACCCATTAATAGCGGCAATGGCGGATCGCCGGCTTAGGGGCCCGGGGACCTCTGAGCCCTGAGCCACCAGTTCAGCCGTGGCTAAGACCGTGGCGGCCGCGAAACGTGGCAGAGAAACGCGGCTACAGTCGCATTGACTAGGATTAATAATACAGTCGTAACAGCAGTAAGTCTAGCCTCAGTATGAATGCTTAATGGCCGACAGCCAAGCCAGCCCGGTTAATATTTGCTGGGTTAGGGCAGGGAGGGGGGAATTATGAAGGGGGTGAAACCCCTAGGAACCTCGGGGGACCGTCGGAAATCGCGGGGCTAAGCATGGGGGGGAGGGTAATAGACAGCAAGATGAGAATTGAATTTCAGCCGTGCCTTAATGCAGTTAGCCGTATGGAGAAGTTATTGGATTAGGTCGGTCGAGGCCAGTCATCGACAGCTGCTGGCTAAAATTATCATCAGAAGCCTCTGCACTGCACACACATGATAGCTGCTGCTAGCACCAATAAAACCGCCGATAAAACTTACACGCATAAACTAGAACCCTGCAAAATGTTGGTCACATTCAAATAATAAAGGATTTCTCACCAAAACTTATCCTGACTCGAGAGTCATTTTTCGTTGGATATACGAAAACGAGGGAAAATTCAGTGATGTTAGTAAATTAGATGGAGTATTTCGTTTAGTGTACTTAGTACTAGGGGCGAATTTTTTCGATTGGGAAGGGGGAGGGGTAGTATATTAGCATAAAACTAAGAAAATATTTCGCGATTTTGCGGGAGGGAAACATTACCTAAAAAAGGTTCTCACCATAAAAACAGAAATATCTCTTTTTTAGTGTTGATTATTGATAATATGGGGGGAATACATTCCTTCTCCCCCCCCCACCAGGATTCGCGTCTGTTTAATATTGAGAGTAGGCTAATTAATGTATTCATAAGAATATAGCGCAACTTTTGAAAAAAAAAAATTCTGGAGTTATTCTAGCACCTAGTCTGAATTGTATATGATTTTTGTAACTTTATATGTTATGTAAAAATCGCAACTCTTTGTATACGACATGACCCTAATAATTGTAAATAAACTCTACTCTATCAATTTTAATCTCATAAATTCAGCCTATACCTATTTATTGGAGTGTAAGTGTATTTGAAGTAGAATGAAGAGATGTGTTGAATGCGTTTTGCTTATATATAAATGGCATCTTATTTGAGAACTGAGAAAATACAGAGTGATTTATCACATAAATAACAGAAATACTTTCAACAAAGAGAATTTTCAAACGACGTGGAAACGAAGTTCAAGTTCCGCACCAGTTCATATGGTCTTCAAGTGGCTGTCCGTTCATAGCCTATTGATTCATTAGATATCTTTTTCCAAACAGTAAATAAATGATAAGCTGTGAAGCTAACTGTTCTCTTGGAATAAATGCTAATCCTCATTGATAAAATGAAGTAATCGAATTGTTTGATTTGATTGGTTGATGGTGACATCCGATTGGAAGGTCCAAAATGATTATCCCTAAAATCACGTGACATGCAAATGAGCATCATCATTTGCGACTGATGACATTTGAAAATGAGTTGCGCGATTTAATGACCGATTCTGATGTGGAAATGAATTCATTCGGAAGAGCCAGTTTGAAGGATTTGGAGGAGATACGAGTGGAGTCCACTCATGCGGAACACATGTCATCTACATGTCACCCCCCCCCCCCCCCCACCAACACACGACACTACTCTCATTCCATCACCATAAATCTCGAAAGCTCTTACATGAACAGCTGTATGTAAAACCCTCTTGAAACATTCACTTAGAGATTGAATTATCGGCTCTCCAAATTCCAAGTAGGTACTGTCCTCTTTCCTTGAAATTTACATGTCTGGCTCGTTTATCTGACAAGCTGTCCGGCATCCCTAAAGATCCATGTAAACATGATCATCAAAGTTTGTTATGTCTACTCGCAGGGATGTGAGCAATCATTGAAGTACCTCATGATTCATTATTATTCTAATTCTTTTTTTTTTAATTTGAAATTGAAATACTTTATTCTCCAAAATTAACAGAACAACAATAATTACAATTGGAAAATACAATATATTGGAGGCTCCTCGTATGGGCACATGCCTGTGAGAGAGGAGCGAGTTGTTATTACAAACTAGCTTACAATGTTAAAAGCTACAAAATACATTGCTAAATAATATAATAAGTTAGTTTGTTGATATAGTTTATGAGGAGAAGGATAAATAATATAAAAAATAAAACAATCTAGAGAGAGGAACTTGTTAAAAGAAATATCCTACAAAAGGAAAAGAAGTGAAAAGCACGGTGAGACCGATGAACATGCCCGATGGTTACCGAGTCAATAACTGTAAAGTTTGTATATTTAAAACTATAAAGGAGAAAAACAACACACTTATACCCACACACTCACAAACACACCATCCACACTCACACACCTTCCTGCTCCTCCAGGTTTAGGGAAGTAACCCATCTGTTGACAATTTTTTTATAGTGACTTATTCTCATAATGGTTGGATTTTTTTAAATATTCGGGTAACGAATAAATAGTTCTTGGCACGAAAAGAGCCCTGGATTAGATTAACCAATAAAATAATTAATTGTAATAAGAATCATTATTCTACAGTTTTTTTTTCATAAATTTCACATTTCTCGACCTAGTTAAGTGACAGAGTAGTATTGTTCGTCCAATCTTTGCTATGTCATACAATTAAAAAAGTCATTCTATTCTATTATATTAATCTTTTTTGGACTGTGATGGTGTTTTGTTAAAAGAAAAATCAAAATTAATATTCTTTTTCTGAAAAAGACTCGTGAATTAGTGTGCTTCAAGGTGAAATTTTTAGTGAAACAGACCTAATCTAAGATTTCCATTCTAATTTGAAATTTTGTGAAAAGCAGTTTTGGGCAATAGCCTGTTGTATTCACATTGATTGTATGTCAGTTAAATAAATGAATATTCTAGAAGAATTTAAAAGCTCTCAATGATTTACCCTCAATAAATTTCTAAGGAAGTTCTTAATAAGTTTCTAATAAATATCTTAATAAAGTTTTAAATAGTTCGCTCTGGTGAATTTGAATTTATTCATAGATGTTGAAAATTACACATTTCAGATAATTAAATTTTTTTCTCTGAATACTTGTAGTAATTAGGACTAGTATAGGTTTGTAGTATAAAAATGAAATATTTAAAAAATTAATAAAATTGTATCTAAAATATGTGCTATATGTAGCATGTACTGAAAATACGTGTGATAAAGACACAATTAATTCCTATTAGAAGATAATAAATAAGAAATAAAATATCCTTTTATTAATCCTATAGTAGTTTATGCTTCGATTGTGCATAGGTGAAAAGGTTCCATAATGGTACAAAAAAACATTATCATTACCCCAATATCAAGTGGTAGGGTACTCGAACAAAATTACCCATCGAGAGCCAACAATTAGAAAATATAAATTTCAGAATAATAAAGAGTTTGCACAAAACTGTGTAAAAGATAACGATAATGATAACCTCAACAGATTTTGCATTTGCCTTTTGCTAAAAAAATCAAGATGCTGAATGAAAAATAAGACGAAATTGTCACAACCACATTTATTAAAACTTCGAGAAACTAGTTTCGGTTGTTACACTATTATCAATCTCAATCAAACTGAAAAACTAAAGTACAGAGAAGCCTTATATATACTGTACATGGAATGATACTATTGGTTAAGAGGGAAAGAGGCTGACCTTAATCGGACGTTGTGATTGGCTGTCAAGTCACGCCCCCTGGTGGGAGGAGTAACAAGCAAAAATACGAGTCAAATCAATAACTAAACACTGTGAACATCAAGAAAGCAACAAAAAATTGAATAAGGCTAGAATTTAATCAAATTAAAATTAAAAAATTAGAAGCTCACTGAAATTCAATCAAGGTCAACTGAGAAATACACATGAGAACTGCTTTTTTAAAAATAGGCTGGAATTATAATGAAACCAAGTTAGTTGTATTGAATTGGTTAAAATAAATTTGGTCATTTAAATTAGTTATGGAATCGTTTTTTACCAACTTAGTTATCTCCAAAGCTTCTAAAATGTTCAATTGTCTGCCTTTGCCTCATAACCAATAGTATCATTCCATGTACAGTATATATAAGGCTTCTCTGTACTTTAGTTTTTCAGTTTGATTGAGATTGATAATGGTGTAACAACCGAAACTAGTTTCTCGAAGTTTTAATAAATGTGGTTGTGACAATTTCGTCTTATTTTTCATTATGGATACCTTCCACAATATCACCTTCGCCATTACTAAGAAAGTTAAATCAAGATGCTATAGAGCAGGCAGGTACAGTTCAACATTAGTAACAAACTAAATTTTTCCACTCAGTTAATGACCTGGTTTAATTTTGATATGTTTGAAGTCCTATATTCAATGATAATAATAGAGAATAAATAGTTATTTTTTTATAATATTTTCTGTGATATATGCGTACAATCTTATCTATGAGATTCTTTCAATTCAAATCTATCTATAAGAGACAATCATTTTTCACTCAACTACTAATTTGCAAGTAAAGAAGTTCTTTGATAACACTCCACGTCGGCGAGCAAGTTTTTACTTTTGTCGGCGTGTAGCACAAATTTATAATAATACTGTATTTCTTTTTGTACGTTAAACTGTATATAATATTATTTGTATTCTGTTTTTGTACAATAAACGAGTTGATTTTAAACTCCCCATTGAGAGAAAACACATGTCTTTATTTAGGTATAGACCAATTTTCCATGAATAAACGATGCCTTCTATAATAATAAAACTTGCGTTACAAGTATAAAAAAAAGAAATATATACAAAAAGGTGAACAGGGAATACATATAGATATTCAAAATAAGATATCTATCGAATGCTGACAAATGGAATGGAAATGCTACAACGAAATTTGTTAGCGAAATCGGATGGTGAAATTGTTTGCAATTTAGAATTTGGCAACCGACAACATTATAAAGGATAGGATACAGTTTGTATGGGGCGGTTTTAAAAAGCGGCAGTGGTCCAGACAAAGAATGATGACTGGTGCAAAACCTCGTAGCAACTTGCACAGAGCCAACCGTACGTTTTCGATATTGAAATTCCGCCGGTTATGGCATTCTGTTTTTTATTTCAGCGACGAGAAAAATGACTTGCCGTTCTATTCACTCCTCTAAACACTTATAACTGCGCTACCAGTTTTTCACATGGTGACGATATGTAAATTATAAAGATAAAATTTACATTTTCCTCTTACCTATAATACTCCGTGTATTTTATTTAGATGAAGTGTTTAAAAAAGAATATCTTTAGATGACTATGCTACAGTTTGAACAGTTATGATTATGACAGGTCTAACAAAATAATATTAAAATGAGCTTATAATAGATACAAAATAAGGTGTATAAAATATTATATTATTTTCATATTAACTAGGTACCAATATTATTTTTAAAAAAGTTTAAAAAATTGAGAATATCCTAAACACAGGAATTTGGTAATTAGGACAGTGCATGTGCATTACTTATTACTAGGATATATAGAAAACTCTATAGGCTACAAGATGAGCATGAGAAATTAATTAGCACTAGGCATTAATCCTTAGCACAGGATAAAGGATAAGGCATTAAAACTAATATTAATTACATAATGTTTTAAGACACATGGGAAAGTTATTTGTACTTTTTGTATGATTTTATTTTTTGTTTGACAAATATTTTGGTTTGATCCATTAAGGAGAAAACATATTTTCAGATACACTTAAATAGGCTATTCTTATGATGTCAATAAAGTTTATAAATAGCTAAAATACTGAATAATGAATGTTTTGTCGATATGGATGATAAATAAATAAATATTTGCAACTGAAAAAAATTTGTAGAGTTGTGATTGTTGTTAGTGGCTGAGTTTAAGTGTATGAATGAGAAATAAATACTAATAATAAAGATCCACAAATGAAAGAAAAGTTCTATACGCCTCTCATTATTTCAGCTGTAAGGCTCTTCAATTTGAAAAAATTTTGAGAAGCACTTTTAAAAATACAGTTAATCGATGATGCATATGGCCACCATATAGCCTGAACTTCGATAGTAGCAGCCTACTTTGTTCAAACATGGAAATTTATATTGTAATTTGACAGTTCTGTGTATTCGGAAGAAATTCTTTCACTCTGATAGTCAGGTGAACGGTAATGTTAAAACTACACACCATTTACTGCTGGATAAACAGCCAAGCTAACAGAGTAGAGTAGCGCGATAATAGTTTTATCATTTGAATAACGAAACCTAGAAAGTCTGGTTGTTACAAAATTACCTCCCATAATACTCCAGCATCTTGATGTACCCATAGCTATGTCCTGAATGAGGCTTAGTAAACTGGTTTTTGGAACTGAAAGTATCCAACAACTCAGGGATTAGGAGAGAAGGTAAGCGGATCAGCCTTTAGACTCATTAGGACACAACGATCCGTTATGCATAAGCACACAAAATGGTGGATATCTTGATAACCTAAAGAAAAGTTTGAGTTGAAGATGAGAAGGCTATTTTTTACCCATAAAAAGTCTATGATGGAGTAATGATATCTTTATTGGATGAAAGATGATAGAAGATATTAGCCTCGTCTTACTTGAATCATTTATTCAAATCACTTGGTTCTAGCCTTCTAGCAGACTATAACTTATATATATATATATATATATATATATATATATATATATTTATGAAACAGTTATTCCCAACTTTCTTAGTAATGGCGAAGGTGATATTGTGGAAGGTATTCATAATGAAAAGAAGACGAAATTGTCACAACCACATTTATTAAAAATATTGAGAAACTAGTTTCGCTTGTTATACCATTATCAATCTCAAACAAACTGAAACTATAGTACAGAGTAGCTTAATATATACTAAACATGGAATTATACTATTGGCTAAGCGAGAAAGAGGCTGACCTTCATGGAAGGTTGTGATTGGCTGACAAGTAAGAGGAGTACCAAGCAAAAATAAGAGTCAAATCAAGAACCGAAAACCGTGAACACCTAGAAAGCAACAAAGAAGGAGAATACACAAAAAGGCTAGAATTGAATCAAATTAAAATTAAAAAATTAGACGCTCACTGAAATGCAGTCAAAGTGAACCGAGAAAACACGAAAGTACCGTTAGTACCATTTCGTGTTTTTTCTCGGTTACTTTGACTGCATTTCAGTGAGCTTCTAATTGTTTAATATTAATTTGATTCAATTCTAGCCTTATTGTGTATTTTCCTTCTCTGTTGCTTTCTAGATGTTCACAGTTTTTGGTTCTTGATTTGACTCTTATTTTTGCTTGTTACTCCTCCCACCAGGGGGCGGGACTTGTTATGACCTTCAGCCAATCACAACCTTCTATGAAGGTCAGCCTCTTTCTCGCTAAGCTAATAGTGTCATTCCATGTTTAGTATATATTAAGCTATTCTGTACTTTTGTTTGAGATTGATAATGGAAAACAACCGAAACTAGGTTCTCAATACGTTTAATAAATGTGGTTGTGACAATTTCGTCTTATTATTCATTAGTTATTATATTCCCAATTTTATAAACACCCCAGATGTAAAATAAAATGGGTGAAAAGTCATAAAAACTTTTTTACAAGTCAAAGTAATAAGCAAAGTTTAATTCTATGCTAAGAATTCACTTCAGTTATTATAGTACAGGTATAAACAAATTATTTTATCTTTCGATAACTGTTCAAATATTTAAATTACGTGAGACATAAAAGGCATTGGAATTATTAGATTCCTTGCAAGTTCTGTACAGGATAAATATAAAACTTTTGTAGTTGAAATGTGACGGAGCAATTTATTCAATTAAAATTAATTATTGAATTAATTTATTTATTTAATTAACATTTGATGAATTATTTCTGAGCTATTCCGTAAAGTTATCTTTAGTACCGGTAACTTTTAAAGGGACACACCTTTGAATCTGCTTTGGTTTGTAGGCGGTTCATCAAGTCGGCCATTTTGAATAGATTAAGCATTAAAGAAACAAATGTCACAGAAACATCATTCTCGCTAGTTTCCGACGATAGTGCTTGAGCAATGAGGACCTCACCCAGAAAAAGTTAAGAGGATTATTTTTGAAAAGGTGTAAAAACATGTTGTATCTAGTTTGTTGACAATATACAACAATTTACATATAAAGTTTCTTTTCCAATATATGCATCCTATAAGTCTGTCGTGCAAATTAAAAAATACTCAATTAAATGCGGAGAAAGTCTGATAAGTGTTTAGACTGATTCTATTTTTAGTATGTAATTCATCGGACACTTCAAGGCTTACGATCCATTGAAAGATTATTAAAAACTTGACAATTAACCATCAATCTTTTATCAATATTATCGAAAGAGGCACTTTTTCAATAGTCTCTCATATGATGGAAGAGGCCGATCTGTTCAGGTTGCGCCTAATAAAACTTCTATAGATGTTCAGTGTTTACAATAAATTTTCGACGGCCAATAATTGATTCTGGAAGTTTCTCGAAGTCTAGAGACAGCCCAGGGCTGCCCGAGAGATAGGGAAAGACCAGATTTAATTGACTAGTGTATATTTGGGGCGCCATCATCATGGCTTTCTGATCTACAGCTGCAGGAACTAGCTCTTCACAGTCTCTTACATTGATTGAGAACACGTGTCTAGATACCGACGTAAGACGGAAATATCTAACATTTTCTTTCAAGTGTTTAAACATTATCGTGGAACAAATATTGAACATTGACATACTCAAATTCTTTACATTCCATTTTGCGGTGTGCTGGAACTCTTTGTTTTATGCACACTGTTCTTTTTCTCTCTCACTCTCTCTCTCTCTCTTTTTTTCCTTTTCAGTTGAGAAGTACTAATCATGTCAAAACTATACCTGCTATAAGGAATTTCAAAATTTAAATGTCTATAATTTAAAAAGGGATAACACAACAATAGATGCTGAAAATAAATTTGGATTTGATACTTTTTATTGTTGCGAATAAAAACAGTTTTAAATGGTACAAAATGTTTTACATTTTTACCGTTTAAAAACAGGATTTAAAATGGTATAAATGTTTTATAAATACACAACAAAATATAATTATTTATATAGCAGTATAATTTTCTATCTTAGATAAGCCAAAAATCAGGGTCTAGCTCAAGAATCATGGGGGTGGGGAGGATAGTAACTTAAAAGGTACTCTCCTTCCATGATATATACAAATGAGGGGTTTTTAGTGTTAGAAAATTACTTAATTTCGAATTCCTCAACGTGCTATTAATTTTTTTGTTCAATTTATTAACACCCACACACAACACAGAAAACAAACATAAAATTACAATCATAACACATATGAATAACACTCAATAAAAACAAGAAGACTAAACAATAAGGAGTTGTAGTGTAGAAAAGAGAGGGGATTGAAAGCTCTTCCAACTATGGTTACCCATGTACTAGGAAGGCCTTCAATCCATGAAAAAGGAAATGTGGATATAACAAAATATTTATATTTGTCATTTGTTAAATTATTGTCAGTTACTTCAAACTAACTAGAAAATGTCATTGGTGGATACACCGCACCCCGTTCATCTCCTCGTTTTGCACTTGAATATCATTGACAATAGAGATTTTAGATTAAAACTATTACACAATAATATTTTATATAACTAATGCCGTATTTCACACAAAATGTTAATATAGACGACAATATCAACTAATAGATGATTGATTAAAAAAAACCATCTCTAATAATGTAAAACCTGTATCTTCTAAAACGCCTGATACTGATAAGGAAAAATACAAGCTCATTCCAATGAATAATAAAATGAATGTATTTGAAGTGGCCAGCGAATATGAAAAAAAAATATTTCATAACAATCCAATTAGAAGCTCGGACAGGATATGATTGAGTGCAATATGTTTCTGGTGTCAATTTATTAATTCAGGCCAGTGGAAGTCATTCCATGATTGAAATCAATCACGTTATCGTCCCTTATCGACACAACCACAATCGAAAAATGAAGCAGAAATGTCAGCGAACAGTTCTGCCTGTACTGGTAGTCGCTTTGAATAGTGGAACGGCACCGCGTTATTGATTTGCAGAAATATTTTCATTCGACTGTATCGTTTTTTACAGAGAATTTAATTTTCTTTTATTGAACTGCTTCGCGTATCGTTCTAATCTTGCCTTTCCGATAAATTCAATCAAAATTGAAATTAATTGCCTCGACCGGCATGCTTTTTGGTTATCTTTCTCTGAGTCCTCATCTTGCTTTGCTACAACCATACCCCCTCCCCTCCATTCATACCCAACGTAATTCCAATGCCATCTTTATTGCTTCAATCTTTCATCGTGTCGAGTAATTTAATTACACCCACCACTCGAACGCAGAAACAGTATCTACGACCTTATAAGAAAATAACTGTGTTACACCGATCTGATTGGTATTGGATTTCGGGAATCACTTGTAGTTATATCAGAGTTTTTACAGATTAATAATCGTGTTATAAATGTCATCGCTGAACGAGAACGTTTAAATTATCTAGCCTATATTCAATGATGACTATCAACATAACACCCACATTACACTGTATCATACATTTGAAATCAAATAAAAATTATATTTCATTTTGCCAAAAATATAGAAATAAATTAAATATATTATTACATCACATAATCAAGAATAAGAGTGGAAATTAAATCTTCAAGATTCGAGTTGAAGTTGTTTTGGAAGGTAAAGAGTTATCTGATAAGCGTTAACAGGCGCCTCAACACATATTTAATACATATTATGTGATTCAATTCACGGCGCTGACCTACATTTTAGTGTAGTAACATTCATAGATTTCGATAAATTTAAAAAAAAATCTAATACAAAAACTGTCAATTTACTTCTATTTAATACATGATTTTCACTCACTTATATTGGAGATACTGGGGGGATGCATTTCACTTCTAAAGAGAAGCTTCATCAGCCTCATCTTAAGAGCTGTATTTTTAAGATTAAGATTTTAAAATCTGTGGTCAAAATCCACAATAGCGGCGATCCTCAAGTATCAAACTAAAATCAAAATACTGCTTTCCAAATTGTAATAGCTATTTGTGTAACTAGAGTGCAAAATAGTGTTTTTCTGCATCGAGAGAAACAGTTTTTTTCACGAGCCGAAGGCAAGTGAAAAAGGTTTTCTCGAGTGCAGAAACAATACTTTGCGCTCGTATTAAACATTAAATTTTTCCTACAGTAATGTATAAAGTAATTTAAACAGGACATACATAACATGGCAATTCCTCACATAACCTATCTTCGAATCAAATCGATTTCAACAACAACAACAACTACAACAACTATTTCGCAGCTGAAGCAGAGTAGCCAAACTATTTTTGAATGCAGAATAGGGAACCTGCGTATTACATGCATTATTATTATTATTTTTTATTACTATTTTGTGTTGTTGGGTTGCAAATTTGGAGTGCGGAAAAGTACATTCCCGCACTGGAATTTACTTTCCCGCACTGGTGCAGGAATAGACTATTTTGCGTGCTACAGTAGGTGCAAAAATAGGCACTTTTTCGGGTCACTGTAGGAAAAAATATATATTGTACATAAATGTATTTTGTTCTAGTGAGAATATGACCTAAACTAAGCTTGGAATTTCTCTAGTTAAAATATTGTAAAAGAAGCAGTTTTGGTTTAATAACCTTGACATTCGTTTGCATCTTTTTTAATCTTGATGAATAAATACAGTAAATAACCAATTTGTTTGCAATTAAGTAGGGTATTCTTATACACACAAGTTGAAATGAGAAAATGAACAACAATCTTGAAAAACATAGAGAGTTGATCCTTGAAACTTAAGTTCAACAAAACTTAGAACCTTTTATAACCTTTCAACGCTTTCTTCATGAAATTTTTTAAGATGAGCGCAGCGACTATAAATCATAACCCAAACACTACATTATTTGTAAGATGGCGAGTGAATTGATGAACAGGTGTAAAATGAATAATGGAAAAGTAATTTGAAAACATTTTTATCAGCCTGTAACGGTTGTTGCGAGTGTAAGTTATGAAATGTTGATGCGTTCACTTTGTCACTCAGAAACAGTTTACTTTACAGTTATATCACTACTTCACTCTCGGGTCGAGAGGTTGTTGAGAGAGCTGAAAAGAAAAATAAGACGAATAGAAGAAGAAAAAGAGGACGGAAATGTATTGACTTGAGGAGCAGCGAAAACTCTTTTTAACGACAAAAGTGTCGTTCCCCAAAGAGACCTGTATCAAATAAAAAAAGTAATATACAGCGTCTCCCTTTGACTCTATGATGTCTCTCTCGATCGATAACCCCTTCAGCTGTTATGATTCTCTTCAAAAAATATGAATAATTGGATGATTTTGGATTGCTTGCTTCAAAACAGACAGGAAAGTCACTTTAAATTTTTTTCGAAAACTATTTTATCAATAGAAACTATGAAAAGCAATTAGAACAATCTGAATAGCATTTGGTATTTATTTCTCTACATTAGAGACACGGTAGGTAATTCGAGTTGAATATGACCAGAAGTACCTCGAATTACATGGAACATTAACTCTAAAAAATAGAGTTATTTAATGAATTACAAAGAACAAAAATTTTATTTTACTTAAAACTTTGATTTTGGTGTCAATTGTTTAAAAAATTCGCAGTTGATCATTTGGATTCCTCAGACCATCGAGACTCGACTTATCGGGACTATATTTGTGTAGCACAACGCGATTTCACTCACTGATAACTCTCAGTGCATTCATCTTCACTTTTATAACTTTCCATTACACTTTCTTAGTTACTAACTTCCCATGGTTACACTGTCCGTAACTTTCCATTTTGCTTTTCTTACTCTAGTGCATTAAGGAGGCTACTACCCCTGGAACTGCGTACTACTAGAATGTAATATACTGCTAGTGTTCATCAGCTATAATAAATGCTACCCATTCTTCTGCAAGGATTACTTCTGAAATATTATTTATCATAATTAGTGCTATGGCTCCAACGTATTAAGTTAATACAAAGAAACATTTTAAAAATAGGTATTGATAGTAAAGAAGGTCCTATTGATACAAACTGACAAGTAAAAATACTTAATTTGTGTCCAAATTATCAGAACAAAATATTTCTTTACAAAAAATAAGTTTGATCAATACTGCATTAGGTGCTGTGAACGGTTACATAATATACTAAATTAACAATTGTAGTAATTGTAGGCGGGCCGCTTTGCGCAGTTGGTTGGGGCGTCGCAACTTCAGCTTGCTGTCGTTTAAGCGGTCGTGGGTTCGAATCCCGCTCCACCGTCAGGCATTTATGTGTAATCATTCACCTCATTACCCACGCACAAGTCTCGGACTCATGTGGGCATCATCAGCAATAAAAAAAATTGTTTCCTTTAAAAGCTCTATCATAGTTATTTATGAATGAAGATTTGGTCATGCGGTGAGCGTGGTGTTCAAGTGGTCGTGATGTTCAGTCACGACCGCTCAAGACTGCGCTTGGATGGGTGACCGTGCTTCAATGACTTGATGTTACAAGCTTTACTATCACTTTCCGGTGGTTCGGAACCCACCTAAAATAGTAGGTCCACCATGTTCCCCGTAACATGGCACAAACGGCGAGGTGGAACTACCCGTAAGGGTCTCCCCACCATTAAAAGCCATACGCTTATTATTATTATTATTATTATGATTGAAGATACATCATTACTGAAATGTCGTTTTTTAAGTTGAAGTTTGGTTTCCAGAAAAAACTTTACGAGTACCTCAAAGACTTAAAGCTCTACATGGAAGCAGATTCATGCAGCCTATGAATTCGGCCGCATACAGATATGGCAGAACATTCGATCCACACGTGCAAGCAAAATTTTACTACAGCAAGTTGTGTGTATATTTTATGAGTTTTTCCATTCGAGCAGTAAACTGGTGCGTTCGAGTCCGTTGGGTCTCCAGGGTACGCAGGACGGGGAAATGGCTCCCACACCACCACCTATGGAGGGAGGGGAAAGGGTATCATTATTTTCTCTATTTTGAGCATTGCGTTTTGATAGCAGTAATGAACGGCGGTTGATAACCCGGAAAATGTCGGGAGATCGGATAGTGCAAGAATGGAGGGATAGTTGGCAGAGATAATTATGCTGCCGGTTCGCTTTTGATTTAATAGTAATTTCGGGAGCGTAGTCTGCCCCCCGCTAATGAAAATTTGCGCTCTCTCTCGGTTTTGTTGGTTCGCCGACCACCGATAAACCGTCAATAATATCGATTGTCGGCAGTCGGCTACTATACTGACACTCTCTCCTCTTTGAGACAGCCACCACTGCAAACGTGACGACATGGCTGTCACGAACCAACTATCACTCGGACTCATCGCCTGGCGGTCAACCAGTAGCGGCGACTGGCGACCACATCGATCCACTCCCCCCCCTCGCACCCACGCTATCCAATCAACGTCACTCTTATCTTCTGCTGTGTACCCCATAAGTATCATCTTCGAGGACTGTCGTCTCCCGTCTGCTAAGTTTCCACTCAAACAGAATAATTATTATCGTCTTCGTCCTTCCATGTTTCCACTCCACCACCATATCTCTCCCATTGTCCTTCTCCTCAACTTATTTTTTCTTTTGTAATCGTAGTGAAATGACCTTGAAACTTACTGTTTCAAGACAATTCGATGGATTTCTAAAGTAAGTCTACAACATCTTTCCGGAAAATTTGTTTTTCAAGGAGTCTTACTTCACCTTATGACATCTGATAGATAACATGATATGAAGTGATAGATAACCATTTTTTTTTCTTTATTTAATGTAGACAATCTTCAGCTCAGCCCATGAATGGAACTTGGATCAAGGAAAGACTTAAAAAGAGGAAGATATTAATCACAGAAAATCGAAGGCTGACTAAAATTTACCTCGTTATCCAATTGTATTATACTTATCTATTAAAAGGATGATCTTCATTGGTTATGACGACTTCTAGAAATCTAGACCGATCAGACCGGATCTCAAAATTTTATTTTCCCTTTATCCTTTCTTCTATTACATTTTAGATTAGAGCTTGTTGATAACTTTATATACTAGTCTATTCATCAGCACATGCTTTGTTTTTCTACGATTTTCATAAGAAACCAACGGTTCTAAAACACCGATTCAAATCTTTTACAATATTGAGAAAAGTACTAATAAATCCTACATAATTTTTTTTTTATTTCGGATGATGCCCACATGAGTCCGGAGACTTGTGCGAGGGTAATGAGGTGAATGATAAGGAACATCCATGGCTGAATGAGATTCGAACCCAAGGCTGTAGGAAGCGAAGCTAGCCAGAGCACTTTATATCACAGACAAGCGCTCCAAACAACTCCGCTACCAGAGCCGCCTACTAAATACCTTTTTACATTCTCAACTGATACTAGGTATAAACTACTCAAGGTTAATAGAAACAAGGTTGTTCCATAACTCGCTTAAATTAGCCGAATAGATTAGTCATGACGTCACTCTGTTCACAATTACCCTTAACTTACAAATTTCAACTGTATTTGTACATTTTTCAGTTCAAAAATGAAGATTTTGCTTATCACAGATTTAGGCGGGTTACACACATATGCA
This sequence comes from Conomelus anceps, assembly GCA_948455865.1. Classification (NCBI taxonomy): domain Eukaryota; kingdom Metazoa; phylum Arthropoda; class Insecta; order Hemiptera; family Delphacidae; genus Conomelus; species Conomelus anceps. The sequence goes on from OX418218.1 coordinate 81,391,381, forward strand.
TCTCGCACGGTGCAACTAGCATTTTTGATGCGAGATGCACTGTGCGAGATGCATGCAGGCTGCATGGTCGTGGCACGTGCTAGTAGCAAGATGAGAGAGGTGGGTACTTCTTGGCGCTCAGTTCATTGGAAAATGTCATCGTCGGCATCGGATGATGAAATGCTGTTGTTACTTACCGCCATTAGAAGAAGGTCATGTGACTTGGAAATGTGTTCTGCGCATGCCCCAACTCGAGATGCACGCTGCATGCCACGCCAAAACACCGACCGATCGGTTCCTAGTGGCGCTGCACGTAGCACCATGCCAGTCGCATAAGTGTGTAAGCTCCACGTAATTATAACACAGGTTGGTCTTTAAGCTGCAAGAAAAATGCCAGTCGAGATGCATATGTGTGTAACCCGCCTTAAATCTAATTTTGATTAGCTATCAATGATATGGGTTACTCAATTCTATGAACTGAAATACGTCATACCGCACCATTATTCTAGTTCTCAAAAACGGAACAACCTTGTAAACTACTATTTCTCTAGAACTTTTCAAATTTCCCTTGACATAAGGAAACCTCAAGGCCGCTTCATTAATACGGCCTTATTTTGTGACTCAGTAAATGACTATTTAACTCGAGCAAACTCTCGAATTGAGACCAGAGTTTAAAATTCACCCAAAGCATGATTATCAACACTATGATTCTTAATATGAAACTATTGAACGAGTAGTTGAACAGACATGAACAAACGGCTCTCAAGCTTTACTATCAGTATTAATTACTAAATGTAATTCTACTTTTAGGAGAGGAGAGATTATATTAGTAAGTAACTCGTTAAATCAGTGTCCGTCTCTTGATGAGCAACTCGGCAGTGATACTTGAAATATGCGCATACTACCACGAAGCGTATCAAGTGTCCAATTCAATTAAGCCAGCCTGTTAGAAGGTTAAGTGGTGGCATTTATTAGACACACCAAATAGTTATTTATATAATAGCGCGCCATCAGAGTCAGAGTGGACGAGCGCCCGGCTTCACTCAATGGTCTCAAACGTCACTCCTGAGGGAGTCATGTCGTGCCGAGACTGCCCTTCCATTAAGTCCCCTCTCTCTCACTCTTGCATATACCCTTCCTTTCCGCTATTCCCTTGCTCACTTCATGACTAAAACACCCCCACCCCACCCACACCAGTCATTGCCATTCAAAACTAAGCTCGACGGCACAGATTTGGAGCACCTCTCCAGAGACAGCCGTTTCTCGAAAAGGATTCTTTCATTTTTATAGCCTTGTCAACAAATTCGTAAAATTTGTCAGATTCTCGTATTTTTATTCCAGCAACAATTTGCGGAAGGGTTTGTCACGCATTTCGATGAGAAAGTCCATTGAATACTGGAAAAATCAACTTCTTAAATACCAAACATTTCAGTATGTTTGTTTTTGCAAAATTTATCTCTCAAATGCGTTGGCTAGAATATCTATTTTAAATTATTCTATTTATTCCACTGTATTTTGAATCAATCTTGACGACTAGACTTGAATCCAGACTATTTAAATCTAGTTTTCTTTACTCCTGTGAGTTCTAGATGCGTTTATCTTATGCTTTTATCATCTACTACCACCTATACATAACATTGAGAACTTAACTATTTTCTTCGAGGTTTCTCTACTTCTATAATGTCCTAGATGTTTGATTGGAAGTTTGTACCAAAATTAATTTAATATTTTATTTTTTAGTACTCATCCAGTAATTCAACAATTGATTTATCTTAATTAACTTAATTCAGTTTGAATATCTAAGTACTAGTGTACTCTACTGTACTTTATTTTATGTAAGGTTGGCTACTCTGTCGGTAGTGGTCAGTGAACAGCCGGGCTAGAGCGTCCTTTTTCTTTTTTTTCTAATCGAGCTACAATGGCGAAAGCATACTTATTCAGACTTAAGCAGACTTGAAGAAATTTAAATCAATGATGATTTAAATTATTATTTACCGATTTTCCATAATGACTGAGATAGCGTAAAACCTAGTTTAGGGTAAGTTTGAATCATTACTTTGTGAAATGTATTCTATTATATGAACTGTATTTTGGTCTTCACTCATTTGATGAACGAGGTCTCATTAGCTTCTGGATTTCAATGTGTGGATCCCAAATAATTAATTCATGTTTTAGATATGCATTTTTCTCTCAATATATTTGTTCTTGAAATGTTATTGCCTAATTTTTCTTTCACTCTGTTCATATCTTGTAAACTCTTGTTATAACCTATAAGTTAACGCTTTTCCAAATTTTACTACTTTAAAACTATAATTATCTTCCATTACTATTATAATTATATTACTTTGTTTTATTCTGATATTTTAACTTCCTTTTAACTTCATTTGCTGTAATTTTCACCTTTCTAATTAAGCTCTTCAAGCATGCTCTAATCCTTCCTTGACTTGTCGATATCAAACCTTTTCTTGTATGTTCGATGACGTAGTCTGTTTTCGAAAACTGAAAATCCTCTTCTAGTGATTTTAACTAACTTATGTAAGTAATAATCTCGATGTATTAATTGTTGTTAATTATTTTCAACAGGTTTTTGTTCCTGGTTTCTTTTATATTTTGAAAATGTACTGATACATTCAAGGATTCACTAAAAGGATTATGTGATCATATTTTACTGAATAATCTACATATAGTACTGGTATGTGATAAACTATTATCAACACTTCGGTAAGCTGAACATTTTTTATATCTTCTGATCGATCTGCGAAAGGGTACCCTTTATTGAACTTTTACTCAACAACGAACTTAACGAAAATTAAACAGCGAATCATGATACAACGTAAATCAACAAAAACTTTCAACTTTAATAATCTTTCTACGTAAATTTAAAACAACGAATATTCGACGACTTTTTATCCAAAGATTTATGAATCAATTTATATTCTAAAATGTAACCTTTTAGCCTTTATTTTATTTTATTATAATTGCTTCTCAGTCACTAAATTTGTTTTTCTTTATTGATTCTCCAGTCTCTTATAACTGTTGCATGATATCTTTAGTAAAGTAAATTCGTATGGCTTTTCGTGGTGGGGAGACCCCTACGGGTAGTTCCACCTCGCCGCTTTTTTAACGACTGCTTTTTTTTATGCAACCGGGACCGACGGCTTAACGTGTCCTCCGAAACACGGATATTATTATTATTATTATATCTTTAGTATTTGCTCTTTTATGATCACTGGCCCTCTGGCCCAGTCACTCTTCCAATTTTACGTGAGAAGCCCTGAACCGACTTTATGTTAGTTCAGAGCTTCGTTACAATTTAATGGAATATTATCGAATATTGTGGAAGGTGCAAGGGACTTTATCTGTTTGTTTTAGAATTCGGTAGAAGTTCATAGAAAAATCGAGAGACACCTCGATTATGGAAAATTATATAAATAGAGAGAGACTTTTGTAAAATGAGTTCAGTTGAGTTGTTCAGTTGTTGTTCTACGTTGAAAGTGGCAGTAGTGACAGTTCCCATTAATACGGAAAGTGCAATTCCGTTGGCGCTATTACATACCATCTAATGAATTTTCGTTGTCTGTAGTGATAGTTCTATAGTGATAATTCTTTTCCCTATTACTGTATTACAGATTTGTGCTACCTAAGTTAATTGTTCTTCCTCGACGTTTCTTTTTGAATATTATTGGACAGTTTATTGTACAGCTATTATTTAATATTAGATCAGCCTTTTAACTTTTAGTGTTTGATTTCTGTACAGTAATATTGAAAACTCTTTATCAGTTGAACAATATCGATTTATCTGTTTCCGATTTCATTATTTTGTGTAAGAATTTACTTAACAGTGTGAGTTGAGGATTATTTGTGTTAATAAATTGCGTGTGATAAATTAAAGTGTTGCCAGCGTTATTTTAGACATAGACAGCTTAGCAATACTTATTATCTTGAGCTACTTTTTTATCTACTCTATTATTAAAAACTATTTTAATCGATGTTTTTTCTACTGCTATGAATCCCAGTTGCTTTTCTACAGATTACTTGTTCTAAAAATTTTTTCAAATTATTAAAATTTCTCCAATTTTTTAAACGAGCAGATTTTGATGACGTCTTTTATCATCGAAATTATTTCCTGCTTTTAGTGATTCAAATAGAAAGTATTAAGAACTATAAATCTGATTCTATTTTCTGTAATGGTTATAGCTAATAGTAGACTGCAATAATTTATTTTTTCATGAGAGGAAAGTCACGAAGAAATTATCATTTGGATGAAGAACTATAACTTGCTTTCTGGTGAAAATGTAACTGGTTGTGTCCGAGTACTAATGTTGTTAATGCGGACGAATTTCAGGTTGAGTAGAGAATTTGAATAATGAATTTGAAGCAGAAGAACATCAAAGCTAGAAAAAGATGGACTGCAAACCAGGAAAACCTGTTCTTGAGTCCGGTAATAATCTCTCTTCTGTAAAAAATCAATGTCCAGTCATTCGTGTTCGGTTTTTATTTCATTTTCTATTTCCTGTTTTGGTGAAACATTAGAGGAATGCGATTAAAATGGAACTGTTGAGATAATCAAGCGGAAACGCCATCATTAGGCGTGTAATAAGAACGTATTCTCATTAATTAACGTGATCAGAATCTCATAAATGTTTAGGAGCGAGGCATCATTTCAATAGCTAACTGCTATGAAGTGAGATTAGGGAGAATTATAATCAATTCATCACAGGAAACGTGAATAATTTAACTTAATTACAAAAAAAGTAAATTCATTCCACTATAAATAGAAAAAAAATGGATAAATTCTTAATAAAAATCAATAGGCTTTTTCTTACAATAAAGTAGTACCCATAACATGCTTGGAAATGTGAACACACTGAAAATGTTTGAGGAATACAAAAATCTGATTAGATAGTGGGAGCATGTTCCATAATCTTATCTCGATTGAAACGATTAAATTTATTTTTATTCGGTGGAATGATGGGAGATGTAACCTGCAACTGGAAATCGTTAATCAAAATCACTTAGGCTCGGTGCACACTTGCGGCGTGCACGCCGCTTGTTTTTTCTCTTCAATACACACTAGAGCGTGTTTTCAGTGGTTTCAACCTGCCAGACCGCCCGGAGTGTTGTGAAAGCTGCGTGCACGCGGCGGTTGGGCGGAAAGCTGCGTGCTCAGTTTGCAAGTCGCGTGCACGCCGCTTGCAAGTTACTTGCTCCGCTCAAGTGTGTAATTCTTCACTAGAACTCATCTACCGCTGAACCGCCGGCGTTCGCAAGCTGCGTGCACGCAGGTTGAAAAAACGCAAGTGTGCACCGAGCCTTAATCCTATCTTCATTCAGGATATTGGTAGAAAATTCTACTATTTACATTAACGATCAATGAATCCATTAAAAATAAATTTTAACAATTTATCATTTTTGTGCAAGTACAAAAAATAGCGTATGACATTCATGAACTGACATTTATTAACTGAATAAACTCGAAAATAAATTTGAAATAAAATGATTTTTCAATAAATGTCTGAATTTACCCGCTATTTTGAATATTTGTGGCCCCACTACCCTAGATTAAAATAATTTATGCTTCCTTTCCAATTTCCTCAGAAACTCAAGTAGGATTAGGACAGCGAGACTTTAATTATTGGCTAAACTACGCTCAAAAATCATTACTAATCGTCTTATACAGTAATATACAATATGTACAATAAAATGTAAGAAAGGACCTATTCTCACCTCCTACTTCCTAAACTTAGTAATAGATTCAGTTTATCTACCTACTCCACACTTCTCTACGCAAATCAAATTGGAACTTATTATAAGATTTATCTGATTTCTTATGTGAATAATTGATAATAATTAATTCTTGATATTCTAGTGTTAACTGGATATATTTTTATTTTATTTTTAAAATACAAAGAATGAATTTACAAGACATGCAAAAAATGGGAAATATTATAAAATAGTAACTGAAATCAATATTATACAAAAAGAAAATCAATAAACTATTCTAAAATAATAGTACTTTACTGTATGTGGAAATGAAAACCCCAATTATGGTTACCCACGTAGTAGGAAGAGGTTCTGAAATTTTTATAATAAATTTTAAGCAGTATTATAAATAATACATTTTTATTATATTTTATTGTAAGCTTTCAACAGAAAGTTAGACTAATAAAGAACTGGAAGTGAAAAGGTTGAACAGGTCTCAATTTATGTGTAAATATCATAGATAACTCTTTATCTTCCAGTGTTACCTAGTTGTATTAACTAAGCCTATTTTACTAACAGGCTACTACAGAAAGTTTTTAATAGGACTCAATGTAGCCTTTCCCTAATGGATCGCATGAGCCGTAGTTAAATGTGATCATAAAAAAGTAAAGAAAGCTCGATTGGAAAATTGAAAGAAAAGGGAGAAGGATTGAAAATGAAAGTACAATATTTTTATTTCTAAAAAGTTCATCGAGTTTAGTAATACGAAGTTAGAGTAAACAGTTAAAACTGCATTGAATGAGGGATAAATCTTGAAATCGCATCTAATTTACTGCCGGGTTTATGAGCGGTGATAAAAACAACGGAAGACAATAGCAAGAACAAAGAAACTGTGCGTTGAACAGACAGTTTCAGACGTCCGAACACAGTAGCGCGCGAACTTCAGGAGGACCAGCTACAAAGCAAGGGCTGTTTGCCCCCCCCCCTTCCATCATTCCACCCTGGCAGGTTGCCAAAGGGAAGATTAGGGAGAAGTGCAAAGCGATGGAAAGGAGGGAGGGGAAGGAAAAACACGGCCGACCCCCTGAGGATCCCCTTATTGAGTGCTCAGCAAAGATGGTCGGGAAGGAGATTGGAAGATGGGGAGGTGTGGGAAAGAGGTGGATGAAGTAGAGGACCGACGAAGGAGACAGAATACTGCTGGGAAATTACGTAGAAATAATAGTGAACCTCTTTTCCTTGTATCCAATTGGACAAAGCACAAATTAACCACCAGGCTCAACGCGCCTAATCATTCAGTGGCTCCTGTAGATGCATGTAGACAAAATATAGCACTCTGATTACAACAAAAATCATTAATCATAATTCAAAGTGGAAGATGATTTTGTTATGTCAATAAATAATAGAATGGAAAAATGTATTTTACCCCCTATGGACCTAATAACTAATCTTTTAGTATTTTTATTGACAAGTTATTACTTAATATTCAGTAGTCAATATACTTTATTACATGTTCTTTAAGGACAGTAATAGTTTTCATTATTACAATTATGGTTGGTAACTTGGTTCTCAATATTCCTCTTGATGCTGAAGTATTCCGCAATTGCATTAAATAGCTAATGGAATCGATGAATGTCACAATACAAAAATATTTAGTCAAAGATCGATTCCCAACGTTGGCTAAATATTATTTTGTAGAAGAATTCATCAATTTGCATTAGCTGTATTTAATGCAGTTGTCAATGTCCGCAGCTGTGGAGGTTTTCAGCATGATTTACAGCATCATGAGAAATATTGAGAATTAATATCTTGCCAATATTTAGTAATTAATAAAAATGTTTAACATTTTCCAATAATGTGAAGTTATCTTGTTAATGATTTTTATTTTTATTTGAACATGTTTTATTTTATTTGAACATTACACAATGCAATAGTATCCCTCTAGCTGTAAGCTATTTTGCTAAATCCCTTGATAGTGATTTTTATCGAGTTAAAACGAATAATTCTAAATATGAAATTCAAACTAATATGATTCAAGGAATCTAACGAATTGAACTTTGTAATTATGTCAGTAATTTACGAGAATTCGTAAAGTTTATAAACTAATCAAAGGATGTTTTCATGTGCTATTTTCATGGATACGATGGGGTCGATGATTGTATTGGATACAATAGTCTCATTCTCAATGCTTGTTGTATTGAATTGTTTGAATTAAATTTGATAATTTAAAACAACTAACACATTTAGTCTAAACTGGTTTCATCATAATTCTGGCCTACTCTTTAATAACGGTACTTTCTTGTTTTTTCTCGGTTGACCTTGACTGCATTTCATTTAGTTTTATTTTTCATTTTATTTTATTTTAATTGTTTAATTCTAGCCTACTTGCATACTGTTCTTGTTTGTTACTTTTGGTTCCTAATTTTGACACTGATTATCCCTTGTTGCTCCTCCCACCAGAGGGCGTGACTTGTTAGGGCCTTCAGTCAATCACAGACCTTCAATGAAGGTCAGCCTATGCGAGGCACTATCCCCCTCAGCCATTCTGTGTTTAATCTATAAGCTGTGTGTATTAAGCTACTCCGTACTTTAGTTTTAATTTGTTTGATATTGATAATGGTGTACCAACCGTAACTAGTATCTCACGGTTTTCAATAAATGGGGTTGTGACAACTTTAAGTCTTATGATATTCAGTATTGCAAGAATTGAGATCTGTTCGAAAAAAGCTTGGCAAGCTGAAATTAATACATTCTTAATCATTTCTCTTACCCTTCAGTTACTCTTTCTCTCTCTCCCATTCTCGCTGGAATCCTTCATTATTCAGTAATAACACAGGATTTAACACAATATATATTTTTAAATTAATGTAATTAAGAAATCCATTCAATCTTCTGCCATCTATTCAAACGTTGTTGTTGGATATTGTCTTCCTTATTTGGAAAATTGCATCGTCTATTTTTCAAAATAATTCATTGATACAGTAAGATGTTTAGAATTTCTATTGATTTATGCAACTCAAAATGTTTCTCAACTTAAATACGAAAAGAAAATTATTTCGAGTCCGGCAGTCAAGTTCATAGCAATATGACACCTGACAGATCCCATCTGTTTAGACAGGAATAAAAAGAAGAATCGTACAATAGCATACAATTTAACAGTGAAATAGCTGAAGCTAGTTGAAGTTAGAAAATACGAAGTGATCAGTACTAATGAAAGAAGGTTATGAGAAACTGCAGAAGCTAGAAAAAACTCCAGTTGAATAAAAAAGTGTGTGTCCAAGTTATCTGAGATTACAGCCCTGTCAAGAACAATGACTCAAAAAAGTAACGGTTATTCTACCTGTTACTGTTTATAGCTTACTTGAGAAGATAAGTGGAAATTTGAAATAGAAACGATCGTAAACAAAAACAAGACAGCGGAGAAACAAAGGGAGGAGAAGCAAAAAGGAATAATAATCTTTGAAAAATCCAACAGCCGCACTGGAGAGAGAAAGAGATGTTCATTAAAAATATGACAGAATTAGTCGAAAGAGTGACGAAGACAGAGGAGCATGCAAAATAAGGACGAGTAAGAAGTTGATAAGGTTTCAAAAAGATTCTTCACTTTTCTTGGATGTACAATAATAATAATAATTCCTTTCTTCGAAACTGCTACCACCAATCACAAGAACAAAGAAAGAAAGACTGCTAGAGATAACTTCTTTCAACCATCAATTCTCTCTCCCCTTTTTCCAGCAGCAAAATAATCCTTTCTTGGATGCTTTTGTTCACTACGAGTCGTAATTAGTCCCCTTGAATTCAGTCAAAAGGGCTCGCTATTATAAAAAAAACTCCCGGCTGTTTATATGGTATTTTATATAGACACCACGTAACAAAAATGACACCGTCTGCAGACAATACTGACTTTTTAAAGCGGGAAAACAACCTGCTTTGCTCATGGTGATGACTGCTGGAGCAGCTGTCAGCTTCTAGGTGGTTATTAGGTTTCTTTTTACATCTCTTATACAGGTGTATTTGTATCCTACATTCTTGGGGTTTTCTCAGTTCCATGAGATCGTCATCAGGGTATCAAAAAGAGGGGGAAAACAATGATAACAACCTAATCGTCAGTAAGTTACAAATGCTAGAATTCAAATTTATTCACCGTGTTGTAAGAGAGATCTGTATCTATAGAGACTGAAGTTGAACGTCTACTTGTGCAGACGTAAATTTGCCAGGTAATCCTACTAATTCAAGAGATGTTTTATTGAAGGCTATTGACCGAACGAAGAGAGGTCTCTGTTTCAAGTCGACCGTTTTGCATTTGTCTTTCTCTGTGTCTGTTTCCAAGGCAGATTTTATACGGATCTTCCTTTAAATAATGCCCAGTGATGTAAGGATTTTCAAAATTTGCTTGCATTTTTAAAGTTGTTATGAGATCCTCAGGCCACTGAGTAGCCTTTTCTTCCTACAGGATTTTCATCGCACCTCCGCAGTAGCGTGTGACTGCAGGGTACCAACTGAGCAGCCGAACCCAAGACTTGCGATCGGTAAGTCGAACTAGACGCAAGGCCTCAAAGGGGAAATAATTTTAATTCCTTTTGTTTTCCCAGATGTCCCTCAGAAAGCACGTTACATAAAAACTTGGCGGAAACTTAAAGGAAAGGAAAGGAAAACTTGAAGGATATTTAAAAGAAAAGAATAGAAAGGCACTTAGGCCTTCTTTTATAGGGAACATATGATTTTTAAATGAGCTTCTCCATCATATGCAATTAAAATCAGATTTAAAGATAGTCAGCCCTCGGGACCTCTTATCCATCTGGTTAGCATTCATATGAAGTTATCATTCATAAGAATAAGATATTTGTTTGAGAGAAACAAACCATTTCTAATATTAAAATTAAGTATAATAACATCGTAAAAGTATAATAACAAGTGATTACTGAGTGCATGGTAATAATACAAAATTAATTAAAATTTCTTTATAAATTCATTCACCAGATACGTGAAATCTGATCTGATCTGATCAGCTGCCTGGAAATTAGAAACACGGCCTTGGTGATGTGATACAGAGTGACTTTTTGTGGAAGATAGACATGAAATCACCTAGGCAAATTGATTCAAGGGTTTGGTATGTTTTTGTGTTTAATTTTCTGACGGTGATTATCATTGAGTATATAGAGTATGTTCCTCTGTGCAAGCACCCTTATTCTTGGGCGTGAGGTCTACTCTTCACAGAACTACTGGTTTATTGTGAGACAGTAGCTTCAAGTTATCTGGTAGTTGATGTAGTCAGCGAAGGGTGATAGTATTAACACGGATTAACCATACATATGCCCAACCACGGTATATAGAAGGATAAATACTGTGGGTTTCGCCAAACATTAGCCAACTTTATTAATAATATAACTTTAAGCTTGGTTAATGATATTATACAACTTAAAATAACTGTAAATTTGGTTCAATAGTTTATATCTAAGAACTATCCTGGTTGGACAACTCTACTGGCTACTTACTACACTTATTTAGATTCTATTAAGAAATTCAAACAACTACATTTTGCCTATCTGCCCGACTGATTTTTGGTATTGCTAAAAAATGAAACAAACTTTTTAAGTGAATTCAACGACTTGCAGTCAAATTTTTATTAAGAATAAGTAGTTACTTACTCTGTAGGCCGAACGTTTTCGAATCTTGGAGATCCATTTTCAAAGGCGTTCTTCTTGATCATCGATGTCAGTTTTTTCGGCCTTCAAAGTAAATTTATTTATTTATTTCAACAAAGCACACAACAAACAGAAATTATAAAATGCAATACAAATTTTGTCAAGTGACTTTGTCCTTTGTCAGTGCAGCAGTACAGCAGGAAGCCTTGGTGTGCAGCACGGGGGTGGATGTCGGTAAAAATTAATTTTCGGGCAGTGCCCTCAATTGTCTACTGAAATTAGCAGCAATTCTACCTATTCATAATAAAAATTTGACTGCAAGTCGTTGAATTCACTTAAAAAGTTAATATTAACAACGCAGTTCGTCATGGAATAAGAAATCTAGGAATGTAACTTTATTTAAGTTAAAAATCGCAAAAACAGCAGTCAAATAAAATGATAGAATAGTAGTTACAGTTCGGTAAATTTAAATCACTACCCAATAGCTCTATTTCAGTAATATTTGATACTAATGCAATTCTCATACAAGATTGTTCTTGGCATTCATCAATATTAATTTATTCTCCTCCTACCAACTGGAATAAGTTACTTAAATATTCAGGAACCATTGGTGAGGATAGCTCATGAATTTTAAATATGGCCAACTATAACTTGACAAGCTGAAGTGAGTTCCTTTCACAGTGAAAGGATGCATTGCATGGATATCTGTTCAGTAGTTTGAGTTCAAATGTCCCACAACCTGCAGGTGTCGTTCATTGATACGTATGAGAACTCGAAACCGATGACACTCTATTTTTAGTACCTACTGTACTGCATTTTCAAGTGTGATTGGTATCACATCACTGTGGTACATGGATTGCTGCAGAAAAGGCCAGTTCACACACCCTCGTCAATAGTATGGTACGCAAACCCAACATTTTTGCCTTTTTGCCCCCTAAATTTTTTTTATATACCTTGTAGTAAATGGAACTGAATTGTAATGAACCTTAGTACTTTTTAAGCTTTTATTCAGTTGAAACGGCTTACGCAATATATTTATATATCTTATTTATATTTATATAAGTTACATATAGCTTACCGTAATGGGCATATTTGGTGGAAGTATTTTACGGAAATATTAACGAAATATTGATAGATCGTTAATCAATTTAATAAACAATCTCACTTAAACCCTGTTGTTTCTTTAAATTTACAGTATTTTTTGGCCTAAATTTTTTTTTTTTTGAAGGACAGGTCTGAGACCTGTGCGTGGGTAATGAATTGGATGATGGTGATTGATGAGTTGGACCTACAGTTTTAGGTGGGTTCCGAACCACCGGGAACTGATTTTACAGCAGAGAACAGAATCTTTTTTGCTGGCCAATCCAATCGGTCACCGTTACAAAGATGACCAGGAGTTTCGTAGCTTATCTCTGATTGAACAGATACCTGCTACGGCACTCGGCTATCACAATGAATATTTTCATTGGATAAAAGAATATTTAAATAAATAAATAAATGTGCAATGTCCAACTTTTATCATTCAGGTGACCTAAATTTATCAAGTTCACTCGTTTGATTCGATTTAACCAATTCGACGAACAAATTCTTGCTGGAAATGAATATATAATTATAATAAAAAATAATATTTCTGTTTTTTTAAGTTTTGTAATAACATTAATTGTTACTATAATTTGATTCTGAACAATAAATGGCAAACATTAAGATTTCATAAGTATTACATAAAATTTGATGGTGAATTCTTTAGATTATCAAGAGCACATCTGTAGAAAAGAAAGGTTAAGAACAAGTAAAGGAAAAAGTAAAGGAACAAGGAAAGAAAACCCGAACAAATAGAACTGAATAAGAATAAAATGAGGAGTACTGTACACTTGGAAAGTATCATTACACAAGAAAAAGAGCAACTTGAGAAGAATAGCAGTAGTCTCTGAGGAAATCATTCTAGTAATCGCGTTTACTTATTTTTAAAAGAAGTGGGATAGAAGTAAAAATTGGTACTTTCCTTTTCTTCACTCTAAATATAGACAGAAGTTTGGAGCCGAAAGGGGAAATCTTCACAGCTCGTAGAAATAAAACAGTATGGACATGTTGTTTATTGGAGTTGAATACTGAGTACCCGCATACACTTGGCGCAAAATGACCTCAACGCCTTCTCATCCTCAGACCGGCGGCACTCAGCCAACTCCAGCATTCCTCTGCGACAGCTTTTTGCTCCATACAACAAACATCTGTTCTGGAGAGTCACAATCAGCACATAATACACACTCAACTCAAATTCTAGAAGTCATAGTAGCCCACTTGATCTTCTCCATAATTGTTCAAGCGAAGGATTTATGTGTTTATGACAAACTAAGGCTAACTGTTATAAAAAGCTTCATTTTAATAAGGTTTCTCTTTTTCCAAGATGGTTAATCTCAACCAGTTTTAGATCAACAACAAGCATTACAATTATTTAATGTGAATGTGTTGGTGCAATATACGGAAATGAGTTGAAAAATGTTGTGTCCTATACATACGGTGGGGGGGGGGGGGACAAGTCTGTTTTGTTCAAGGCGCAGGGTTTTTGTTCATAATTTTAATTCGAGGCTTCTTGTATTGGATTTTATAAGGGCGTTGAAATGTTTTCTATTGCTGTAAGTTTTTTTCATCAATTATATTGTGGAATTTATTAGGGCTTTGAAATGTTTTCAATTGCTGAAGTTTTTTTCATCAATTATATTGTGGAATAAGGGGGTTCTCAAAGCTGAAATTTTGAACTTTGGTCTTTGGGGGCAATTAATACGAGTGATTTTAAACTTTTGATAAATTTTCTGTTCCTTAAAGACACCTGAAGGAATATAATTACATATTTTTTCATTCAATCAAGCAATTAGTATTTTCAAATACATTTTTTTAATCTTTATAAAGTGAAAATTTTTCCAAAAATTATTTGTTAGATTGAAAAGAAAATATGTCATTTCATTCCTTCAGGTGTCTTTTAGTTACAGAAAATTTATCAACGTTTAAAATCACTCGTAGGTGAGATCAATAACAAAGTGAGATAGTAAATAACAAACATAATGATGGTTCAATATCAATAATCAAGGCATGCTATTAAATACTAACAGTGTAGCATATTAAACCTATTTATTCTCGGGAAATTGACCAATAATCCTAACCTTTTGCAATGGCTTAATAAAAATTTAGCTAAAATCTTATTCAAATTCATAATTTGTAAGATCTTAGAAAAATGTTGCAAAAAATCTCTTTCAAATTTTGGTAATTTAAATTAGAATAATTAATTAATTGTTAGTAATTTAGTATTAGTATTAAGTAATTTAAATTTGGCTATAATAAATTAGGCTATGGAGAAATTTCAATTCAAGATAATTTGTCCACCCAGGGAAATAATAGCATATTCATGTATAATAATCTGTTGATGTGTTAAATCTTAATTTCTACTGGTATGATAGAACTGAAATAAGACTAACTTTAGGCCTTTTGAAGAAATTTACTAATAGAAAAAATTAATTTATTGATTTGACTGTTATTATGAGAGAACTTGATTCAACTTGTGTGCAATATGAAATCAGTGCAATTTATTGTGATTTTACAGTACTACAAAGTAGGTTGAACTCTACTCTTTCATAAGTCACGGAATTTTCGGCCTTTTAGTTTTTATTCTCCTCCCTCTGCTCGCCCAAAAAAAATCTTATCTAACTAGAATTTTCTCTACCACAAATGTGAATAAGTAGCTCTGCAAACGTCCAAACAACTTAATCTATGAGAATTGGAAGCTATGTAAGACATGAAGTATATTTAGAAATGACAAATGAGTTGGATTATATTACAGGAGTTAAAACAACGGTCAACAACGACTAAGGGCATGTACTACGGTAATATAATGTGTTACAGATTGTAATAAATGGGGAGAAAAAATATGTACCGTACTACAATATTCAGATGCAATAATTTGCAGCGCAAATTTGCAAATAATGGCCAGCACAGTGTTATTCGTGTTTGTTGTCATTATTACGTCAACGTATTCACCCACAATTTTATCCCATTATTTCAATACAGAGCCACTGTAATTTTTTAGCGCTGAACTAGTTGCAGCAAGCTTATGAAAAAGAACGGACATCACAGAAAGCAGAGCAGAAGTTGTGCATTGCATGTTCCAGTCGATGATAGTGAACTGTTTTTTGGTATGTATAGTCTTCAAGTATATTTAGGTATGACTGCAGTGGAAAATACAAGCCCAAAATAATGTAGCCCTAATTGAATATTGATCAAGATGCCATGGTGTTGATTCCAAATCGAATTGTACTCAATAATGAATAAGATTCAACCCGTATTTAATGACGAGTAGGCTATACTGTAATTTCCTCAGGAATCTAATCGATCCTAATTTACCAACCAGATCGTTCACTAACCTTCTACAAAACAGTGGATAATTTTAAAATATCATTTCAACAGTATCGATCTAAATTATTACTACAGCCAATTAGAAAGCACTTAATCACAGTCTTTTTTGGTATATTTCTCCCTTGAGAAATACCAGTATACACTAGTTTCATAATTCAATTCAGTTTAGGTCTTTGATGGACTTGCAAATTAGAGAGTTCAAGCAAGCAGATTCAAAGTTTATTTATTCAATCTCCGATCACCGAAATGTCTCATAATGGAATAATTCTTTTATTTTTGCGTTCACAATAAACATTTTTTCTTCTTATAATTCTGATTTAAATGTGTAGCATTTTTAATGAAGGCTTTGAAATAACTTCGGGCAAAGACAAAATTTTGGAGAAAAATTTCAACATTTTTGCATAAGAATTGCGTACCCTTCTTAAACTATTTTCATATTTTACACGCTGTAATGATTTTGTAATGTTGCAACTTTTGTAATTTTGTAATGATATGATTAAGATATATATTTTTTGTTAATGTGTAAGATATGTGGAAATAAATATATTTATTTCTTTCTTTTAGCAAAACTTTTCAGTTTTTTCAGAAATGCACAGATACCTAGTATAACAGTGGAACACTATACTATCTATATTTTAGTTAAATGAATAAATAAATAAACAACGTTGAAAATACAGATAGGAATAAAAAAGAGTAACACATGTGAAATTACAGATTTAGAATAATATTGCTGATAAAGATAGAAGAACTAACAGCTTTTTTCTTCTACATGTCATTTGAATTGATTTGTAAAATATGTGGAAATAAATATATTCCTGTATTTCTTGTATTTAAATTTTTCTCAGAAATGTACAAAGACAATGGAACAGTGTTCAAATCGCAGATAAGGATAAAAAAGAGGAACACAGGGTTTTAAATTACAGATGTAGAAGAATTGCAGATAAAGATTGAAGAATTAACAGCTTTTTTCTTCTACATGCCATTTGAATAGGTTAGCGGAAATAGTGTCTCTACACACGAACACAATGCACGTCACAGTTGAATTTATTTGCTCAGGCCGGCTGTCACTCTTTGATGCAAATTACGCCGATAATCATTATCCTCGACTACGCAGAATCGTGATTTGATCACAATTTACCTACTAAACGCAGAACATTGCCTGTTGTAAAGTTTACTATTCACTTTCTACAAAAAAGTAACATCAAAATGTTTCGTGGACATTTTTCAGAAGAGTCAATTACGTGATGAAGTTACTTTGGTAAGTATTACAACATACTGCCTAAAGAGTACACATCAATTCAGACATCTTCTTGGGTTACGACTAAATTACTAGATACGAATTTATTGCCTAAACCACATTCAAACTCGTAAAGACCATTTTCTATTAGTGTTGAGAGTTGAGAATCACATGTATTGATTATTTTCATGATTTAAAACAAAAATGTGAGCTAATCAGCGGAGGAGCGGAGTAAAATTTTTACTACCGTAGTTTCTTTCCTGATCACGATTTATTCTAATTTTAGTGTTTTATTCATGCTTGTAGTTTATGAAATCATGATTATAATTATAGTATCCGGGACGGATTAAATAAATAAATGAATAAGAGTAGTGAATGAACGTAGTGATAAGAAATGAACATATTAGGGATAGGAAAACCCAAAAGGGAGATTCAAATTTTGCAGAGCATCTTGATAATGGAGTTTAGAAGCACAGTTTAGAAGCTTTGGAGATAACTAGGTTGGTAAAAGACGATTCCAATACTTGTTTAAATGATCAAATTTATTTTAACCAATTCAATACAACTAACTTGGTTTCGTCGTAATTCTAGCCTACATTTCTTAAAAAACGGTACTTTGGTATCTTTCTCGATTGACCTTGACGGCATTTCAGTGAGCTTCTATTTTTTAATTTTAGATTGATTCAATTCTAGCCTAATTGTGTATTGCTCATCTTTGTTGCTTTCTAGATGTTCACAGTTTTCAGTTACTGATTTGACTAGTATTTTTGCTTGTTACTCCTCCCACCAGGGGGCGTGACTTGGAATACTAAATTCCATCAGAAGCAAATGCAAAAATCAATAGGTGTAGAAAAATACATTGATTACAAGGCTAGAAAATCATAAATTTTTATATTGAATGAATGTTATTGATAAATATTATCTTTCACCATTCACCATTCTAGTGTGTGAAATACCTTCATGTATACCTTGCATGTCCTGGTAAACTTTACACAGTTTCGGATTCCGTCAGAAGCGTGTGCCATATACAGAAAATAATGAGCTGTTTTCATACAATAAGACGCACATTCCATTGGGGCTTGCACATGTGCAAAGCATCACACAAGACCGGCTCTCCAAGCTATTGGATGGCTAATTTTGCAAAGAACGCGAGAACCTTGTTTGCTGCTCGGGCCTTCACGCTCGAAATGAACGATCATTTGAACAGGATGATGATTGGAAGGAAAAAGAGAGTGATCAGATATCGCTGGGAGTAAAAAGAGAAGTGGAGAAGTGCAGGTGAAGGAGAAGGCAAATAGAAAATGTAGGCGCCAGGAGGAAGAGTTTCAAGACGCGAACGAGCAGCTAAAGGATAAAGAAATAAAATGGAGTTTGAGAAAAGAAGAGGCAGTGAGCCTATAGTGAGCAATGTAGTAGGGAAGCTGAGAAAAAGGATGGAGATCGAGGTGGGTGGAAGGGTTAGGAATCGGAGGTGGCCAGGATAGGGATAGAGTCAGGGACAGGCGGTCTTGTTAACGAAGTCAATTGACAGGTGCTCCCCCTTTGCGCAACTTCTTCTCCAGGCAACCCTTCAGCCTTCAGCCAACGCCACAGCCAACACATAAAGTTAAATGCGACTTCGTTCCAATTTATTTGCTACCTCGCCCACCCCACCCACTCGACAGGACAAGAAGCCAACCTGATATTTAATGAAAAATTGACCTATTCCAAATTCTCTCCACTGCAAACTTCGAGTCTCCTTCACTGTTTGAAAACAGACTTCAATTGGGGAAATTTGTTCGTCGAACCTGTTTGTAGATAACGTTTCAAGGAATCTAATTCATTTTCTTTTTGTTTTTAAGCTCTTTAATTGTTTATGATCAACAATTAGTCCTCCCATTAGCTACCACAATTTTAACGTGTCGAAATAGCATTATAGCTTAGCCATAAATTTAAATGTTCTTATAAAATGTTCTTTTTACTTTGCTCAAGTTTTTCATGTTCTTTAAGAGTGTTCTGGTATACTTAAGTTATATGTTTTATTTACGCTTGGGGTAGTGGCTACAGCCATCTCTATTAGATAAATTATATATGACTTTTGTTTCTGTCATTAATTTATATAACTACTGTATTTGTATTCTTTAAAAAAAAACTTTTTATTTTATTTTTTCATCTCAAAATTTCAAATAAATTACTCATACTCACGAACGGACGGGAAATCTTGTGAGTACGATTTCATAATATGTAGATAATGAAAAATGTATTGTGGGAATGAAATCAATAAAGAATTTGAATTTGAAAATCGTTGTGTATTTTTTAAATTTAATTTTGAAATTGATAGTTTCATTTTTTCACATTTCAGTCGCTGAAACATGACAATTATGAACTTCATAAGATGTGTAGTAAAAATGCACATATTAAGTACAGTAATTGTGAGGAAAAGTAAAAAAACTAAACATAGTTGAAATAAAATAATAATGTAGTATTCATATAACTTGGCAGCGTGTAGAAGATGGGAGGACATGATACATCTTAACCCAACAGCTGCCAAGTTATATGAAAACTACAATACTGTGTTATTGATTAAATTAATTTTCTTTTCACATTAAAAATAGAATTTATAATTGAGAATAGACTGTACTATTAAAAGAAATAATAATGTCAACAGCTTCATTTCCCCAGTAATAGTAGGTTATGCTCAGTGATTCAGCGAATGTTCAAATGTATAATTGGGAAACTTTCGATATGAAACCCAAGTACTGTAATTGTAACTTATATTCGGTTTGAGTGATCGCTTAATTAGCGTGCGAGCGGAGAGGTCGACGAAAGGAACATATAGGTCGACCTTCGTTTGGGGTATGTGGCACTGGTTAGGACCGATGGCCCTTGAACTTGGAAACAAACAGATCTGAGTTGAAAACGAGCGGCAAACTACTCAGAAGACGAAGTTTGAAAAGCCGAAAGCGGCCGGTCGGCTTCAAACAGAGGCAGACGTCGTCTGTCGTTTGTACACTCGACTACGGGGGACAAGAGAGCAATAACTTGAAACATAATAACAGTATGAGATTCTGGACAAGGGCCAGGCTGTCATCACTACTTGGCCCTTGACCGAGCAAAGCACATGGCCCTTGTGTGGACCCGGACGCCATCACTCCTCGGGGACGAAAAACACCCTCAACCAGTTCAAATTAATGTTTAGACTTGTACGTCTCTTTTCCAGGTCGCCGACGTAAATTGTGCGGGAAGAAATCGTCCAAAAGTCCAACAGAAATTACGCGGACAAATTGAGTTACATTCCTCATCTCTTTTTCTAGCCGACCCGACCTGACACGACCCTACCCTTCAACCCTTTCCCAAAGAATTCCCTGCCGTTTCTCCAATACCACACACCGGGTTTTCTTCTGTAAGTTTATGATCGAATCTACAAAAGTTAGCCGTGAATTATTATCGATTCTGTCGGATTTCCCCCAACACACACACGCACACATACTCTCGTGTCCTATAGAGGAGAACAGTTCGCGACTCGACTAAATTACAACTTTGGACGTGTTCCAACCGAGCCTTCACCTATTCTATCCGATCTTTTCCTATCGGAAGAAATTGAGTGTGCCCAATAAATTTCTCCCCGGCTTGATGGAAACTCATTTCACGTTATCGTTATTGGATCTTTTAATCTCAACCACATTTCATTACAACTTTCTACAGGCTCTCAAATGACGTTAAATGTATCAGACTACCACTAAGATGATAATATTAATCAAGATTCGAGGGGCACTCAGTAGATTCAATTTCTATCTGCGAAAAATCAATTTTCAACAGTTACACCATGGAAACGTTCAATTAAAATAGTCACTCATTCTTCCACGATATTTTTTTTATTCTGTCTATATATTTTTTTTTTTGAGGATGAAGCCCACATAGGTCTGAGACCTGTGCGTGGGTAATGAGTTGGATGATGGTGATTGATGAAATTGGACCTACAGTTTTAGGTGGGTTCCGAACCACCGGGAAGTAATTTTACAGCAGAGAACAGTGTCTTTTTTGCTGGCCAATCTAATCGGTCACCGTTACGAACAGGACCTACGAGAACGCAGCTTATCTCTCTGATTGAACAGATACCTGCTACGGCTCGCGAGTATCACTTCGGCTGAGTTCGATCATGGAGTCAAGAGTAAAATTACAGGATCTGGTGGCACACATGACACACCAAGTGGCAGTCAACTAATATGATCCATTACCTTAGGTTGAAGCGATTACGAAGCAGCAATTGCTTACAACACTGTATTCTGTATTATAATGATTTTCTGTATAAATATGTATTTTCTGTTCAAGTTCAACAGCAGTTAGTAGCGTCAATGTTTAAATTTGACAGAGCTGAAACTTGTCTCTAAATACAGAAATATCCGTTAAACAAAAATTCTGAACTTTTCAAATTTTGATTTTTGCAGTTTTCATTATCAATGCATGATCTAGCAACAAAAACTGATTCCAAATTTTCGTCTCCATATTCCGTTTAATGTAGACTATTAAAACCACGATGAGCTGCTGAAATAGGCCTTAACTTAGGCTTATAGTCTGCATAGTTCATAATGTAGACTACTACAATATAGAATATATATATCATAATGTAGACTACTACTACTACTATAGTAGTTGTTAACAGTAATCCTCGCTCGCCCAAATCTAGTCACTCACTCAAAAGATGATATCGCGTTCAAGAGCATATTGGAATAGGTTTTTGTTGCTTAATCTACCATTGATAATAAAAACTGCAAAAATTAATATTTGAAAAGTTCAGAATTTTTTATAACTCCTAGAAATTACACATTAAATATTATATTTTATCCAACAAAGATTTGCAAACCATTTTCAGCATCAGCCTCGCTCTTTATATTTACTTCCAATCATAAACAGCAAAAAATGCGCATTAATAGAAAATTTCAAAATTTTTTTTTTTCAGTGAAATTAAAATTTTTATTTGAACTATTGAAGATTAAAATTTCAAATACACTATCAATAGAAGATTTAATTTTCAACAATTTAACAAGTTTTGTCTTATTTCTAACAGTTTTGTATTTAGAAAATAATAAAATATGAAAACAACCTAAAAAAATATAGAAGTTTCATATGCATGGAAGAAACTCAAACAGTATCATCCCCTGGATAATAAAATAACTTTCACTGATAGATTAAGCTTCAGGATAGAGCTTCCAGTGGGTATAGAGTTATTTCGAAAAACTGTACAATCATGTGAGCTATCCCGTGTTTCGGAGGACACGTTAAGCTGTCGGTCCCGGCTGCCTAAAAAACAGTCGTTAAGTCACGTCAGAGGCCCTGAACTTATTCAGGTGCGACCTGATAACTCTGACACCAGACCTGAGCCAGCCAGGTCACACGATATTATTATTATTATTATTATTATTATTATTATTATTATTATGTGAACTAAACGATGTAATGGTATTTTACAATTTTAATTATCTATTGCAAAGGAAAATTACATAATGTCTGCGATTATTCACCCCAGTAAGTTATACTAAATAGCAATGATTGAAACTAAAAATCGGATTTCCAGTCTGAATAAACCAATTTTATAGCGGAGAATAAATTACTGTACTGGAGTAATATTGGTAGAGTTGCAGGTAGTATAAATGAACTAATCCAAAAATCAACTAAAAAGGACTTTATCTTACAGGCACTGATTTAGCATACTATTTCAAACCCCCCTCCCCTCCCCCCATGCACCATAACCCAACTTGCGAGCTTCTATTCCTGATTCATTCGATTAAGCTACGAGCAGTCATAAATCAAAATTCAGAGTAGTACCTTGCGCGCTGCTCTAGAGGAAATTTCACGTCAGCATATATTTCCCCATAAATAAGGAGACTGGGAACATTCATTACCCGGTATTATATTGTAAAGGTGCAAAATAATTTCCGCTCTAATCTGGAGTCTACATGGAAATCTAATTTTGAACAGATCGACTACGTATTGCCAAGGCAAGGCAAACTCCAATGCATAGGAGAAACAGGAGGTAAACATCATTCAACCAGTTAGTTTTTTCTGATAAATTGCTTCACACTAAACAAGTAAATGGAGAAAAAACTGAGAAATTTCAAAAATAAATTAATGTATATTTTATTAGTCTATTTATTGCTAACTGAAATCTATTGACTAGAAACTTGTTGAAATGTACACGTTTTCTGCTTAGGTTTTTATAATTTTTGGGTCCAAAAAATTTTATTTCGTGAATTTATTATAACATCATATTATGAAATTTTATTTTAATGTGCTTTTCCTTTAATAAAAGTTATAACTTTCAGATTTTTTTCAAAATACGTTCTATGTATTTTCTAACAATTAATGCTTTAACAATTCATAGTATTTAAATGGTAATGGATTAGTCTAAATTTAAGTCTATCACAAATCACATAATAGCATTCATCTAATTTTCACATTTCTATTTGCTATTGTCAATATTATAGTGCATTTCAAAGAGTTAAAAAGATAATAAGCTGCGTTCTCGTAGGTCCTGTTTGTAACGGTGACCGATTAGATTGGCCAGCAAAAAAGACACTGTTCTCTGCTGTAAAATCACTTCCTGGTGGTTCGGAACCCACCTAAAACTGTAGGTCCAACTCATAAATCACAATCATCCAACTCATTACCCACGCACAGGTCTCAGACCTATGTGGGCTTCATCCTAAAAAAAAAAAAAAAAAAAATTCATAATCCATTGCCATCTACATTAATTCAACAATAAAATTGATAATAACTGCAATATCCTTGGATTATCACCTCCATTGATCCACAGTTTAGTCTACAAAATCTTTTCATCGCCTTCAATTAATTTCTAATTATTTCAGCTACTTAAAGAATCAAGAACTGTACTACCTGGTACTCGGTTATCGGTTATAATACTCAAGTAAAGGAATAAATTGTTTATGTAAATAAATTTTTCTGTTCCAAATATCATTAAAACGTGACATGACATGTCATGACTATCAAGGTTGCTATATTTCAGAATTCGGGGAACAAAATAAAGTTTCATGCAATGACATGCCCATATCTGATGCTAAAAACTCCAAATAATTGGATAAAGAGATATAAGTAACCGATACAAAATCTCATCTATGTTGCTATGTTGCATCCATAATTATTTTTTTGCTGATGATGCTCACTGTGACTTAACATTGAAATTCTTATGTTAGTATTTCGAGAACTGATGAGCTCGGTTCTGTAATATTAATATATTGGAAATATATTATTTTTATAAATATATTATATATTATTAAAGATTGGAAATAGTATTATGAGGTCAGTTGAAACTTATCAAACGCTCAGCAAACTGTATTGCATAATATATTTTTGTGAATAAAATGGAATTCGCGTTTTCTGTCGCATTGAATCGTCAACTTCAGTATGGACAGCTAAATTCACAATCAAACAATTACAAAGGGCCAGCCATCGATCGGCGGTTGGCAAATTAAATATTTATGGCGAATTGAGCTGCTAATGTATTCTAACACATACGAAAAAGCAGACTGACTGCACTGAGAGGTGGCCATCGCCATGTCAAGCTCAGCAACAAAATTGCAAACCCGGTTTCGATCGATTGCCCCCCTTCCGTCAACCAACAATACACAATATTTTCTGTTCTGTAATGTTGTACAAAGTACATTATCAACAGGCCACAATAACGAAGAGAATGGAAATGCGTTTATATTATAAAAATATTTATCGACCAGGGAATAAAGCATAATGTATCAAGTCAGCAATAATCCAAAGATTAAGTTATTATTATATTATAATGTTCGTTTACGAACATTCATCTTCTATTTATCATGTAACGTATCAGATTCAAATAATTTCTGTATTTTGTTCCAGTATAAAGTATTTGGATCAACAGCTAACATATAAAAGCATAATAATTTATTGTAATGTCAGGCCAATGCAATAATGTAATTGCAGACCATCAATAAGCTTAAGATCACGTTCCTATAATATCATATAATTTATTAATATGATGTTAATATTGTAAATCAATAGGTGCATGTTATACTGTAATGTTATTTTTCAAGATATTTCAATTTGTTCCATTGTTTGTACCGGTACTTCGAAATTCCAATTAATTTGTTAGTTGATCATTACGAAAGGCGCCAAGAAATTTAGTTGTACACATACCAATGAACACATAAGACTTTTGTGTTCGTTGACACATACACAAGCATTAAAATATTGACAGGTCATGTCATGACTATCAAGGTTGCTATTATTTTATTTTAAATTCTGGTAATAAACTTTCATGTGATGCCCATAAATTGATATTTGATGCTAAAAACCCTTTAAACTCATCCGACTCCCTGGATAGGTCATCCGACCATTTATTTGCGGTTCTAGCTGAGTGGCCTTATCTTTTGTTTGTTTTCCAATTAATTATCAAGTCGTTTAAACAACATGTTTTCATTCTTTACTTATATCTTAGATTTGTATTCTTTATTTATACAGCTGTGGTACAATACACTATATTCTCAAGTTACAGTAAAATATTTTCGGCATATTTTGTATCCCTGTAACTGGCTAAATTCATTCTCCCGTGATCATTCGACCATTTCAACGTTCCGACCATCTTCTGGTCCAGTAGATGACGCATAATGGAGGTGCTACTAAAATCGAAATTCGTAACATTTGAAAACTTTCAAAATATGCTTTGAATTATTTCTACAAAAATTTCTAGGATTTTATTATAGAAGTTTTTGTCTACCGCACTTTGATCTCATAATTTATTACAACAAAATAATTTTATTGACTGTGGAAGGTAGGCTAATTGAAAAGCTTGAGTAGGCCTAAAACGTTTTTAAGAATTTTTATTGCACAAATTATTTCTGATAGGTAGCTTTGTAGGGAGATAATTGAAACTCCTGATAGAAATGAGAGTGAAATTGCATTACCTTTAGCATTTTATTAGAAAATTTATTTTCACTGAACATAACTTATTAAAGTTAGCTTAGTTCTGTAATTTTCAAATATCCTGGTAGTTTTTTACTAATGAATAGGTTTAATTTATTTTCGGATACGATTAAATTTTGGGAAATAAATGGCCATCAATTAGCCCTAAACTGAACCAACAAGCGAAAAATTGAATTTACGGAATCGTGTAAACAACAATAATATTTATCCGGTAGTGAGTAATTTTAGCCGTTAATCGCATCTACACATTAAAACCCCTTCATTTGGATAATATTATAAATTTATTTAGGCTAACATCAATTACTTTTGAAAATAAAAAATTAAAGAAAAATAATTATTCAGGTAATTTAATTACAAATTAAAAATATTGGATAGGCCTATCTACTCCTTTTATACGGATATCTCGCGTAAGAATAAATAATAAATCAATATAAGGATAGAATTAAATTCCAAAATAGTGTATTAGAATTGGGAAATAACCTGTAATTTTTTCAAATAGCCACTAGTACCCCTCTCATCGGATAAGTAAATATTATGATAAAAATGTTTAACGGACTATAAATGATTTCGAGCTGGAATTTTCTGTCAAAAAGGCAGGATCATGTGTCCACATAAAACCGGTAAAATCTTAAATATTTTAGTCAGCAAACATGAAATCACGATATTTTTCTGGGAATTGAATTTACCAGCAAAAGAATGCAGATTGCTTACCTTTTTTGCGTTGAATCTGTGTTGCGGACGTATCCGTTATTTGCGAAACACTTTATCCAGCGGAAAATACTGACACAAGGTTTACAATAATAATTATTGAACGGAACAAAACGAATTTATAACACAAGAGATATCACAGGCAAGTAAAACATACACTGTTCACTGCACGCTAATTTGCCAATTTGTGTGTTAATCGGAATCGATCGTTATTGAGTGATTGTAGGTTATATTCAAAAACGTTTGTCGTGTTTGTGCTTGTCGGCGGTTGATGCAGCAAGCATGCGGCCACAGAAAGTCTGTGACATTTGATGTTAGTCGGCCAGGCGGAAATGTCAAAGACTGAATGTCACGTCATAACAATTGCAGCCGAAGGAACAACACAGCCGACGATGGTTGCTATTAATTCGCATCGATCCGAGAGCCGAGATAGTGGCAAGGGAGATAAAACAGCCCTTCAAGCCTGGCGATGACTCACAAGGAGGTGGCTTTCAAGAATGAGCATGACGGAAGGTATTCAAAACACTCAAAACGTGTCGAACGAAAACAAGGGCTGATTATTGTCACTTCACAATCACGGTTAATTACTACTGTTCGCGGGAGAATTCAAGACTCAACACTGGCATGAGACACCACATAACCTCTTTCATTCACACTGATAACTACTGCAGTACGATTGACCGCGCGTAACGCAGAAAACAAATAGCACATACAACATTCACTTGGCAGCGACTCGACGCAGACTGACTAGCGAACGCTGCCAGGCACGGTGGCGCGACATGGCTGATCAGTGTTGCCAACAAAATTCGGTCGCTCGCTGCAGGCAGGGCGGGCAACCCCTCACCATCAACGTTTACTGGAGCAAGTTCGAATCTCCATCAATTGCTGGCGCCTGCCTTTATGCATAGCATGCTTCAAGTCCAAGACAAAACCTGCTTGCTGTTCCATCTCCAACATGCTTCTGGCTTCATTTTCAACACACAGTTTATAAAACATCCATTTTATTCGCTCCTCATTTGCCACATTAGCCAAATTCGCAACAACAATAGAAGTGGGGTGCAAGTGGTGGTCATCCATCATCACTTATAATAACGTTCAACCGACCGCGATGAATTGATAATAGGCCCCTATACAAAACAAATCACTTTTCCTGGTTGCCTTGTCAGACTTGGCAACAAAAGCAATCTTAAATTATAAATTAAACTAACAAAAGCATATTATTATAGGCTGCGACTATTTTTTTCATCGTAAAAGTTAAATACGGTACTATTTATTATATCTAAAAACTTAGAAACATTTGCTTTTTTCGAAAAAAAACTTTTCCAGGATTTTTATTCCATAACGATTTGCGTTGTTAATATTAACTTTTAGGGTGAATTTAACGATTTGCAGTCAATTTTAATTGAGAATAGATAATATTTCAACTCATTTTCAAGGTTGCCTTTGAAGATGAGTCTCCATGATTCGCAAACGTTTGGCATAAAGTGAGTAAAAATATTATTTATTCTCAATTAAAATTGAGTGCAAGTCGTTGAATTTACCATAAAAAACTAAAAATCTTTTGTGACGAACAGTCATTTTGGTAGCTTTTTAACTTGCATGGTTCACCAGTACAATAAAAAACTAAAAATCCAAGCTTCCAAAAAAAGCCTAATGCAACGAAGTTTATATTGGTGAAACAGTCTAGAACGTAAAAGATAATACCAGTTAGCCTATTCAGTACAGTCAGATTTTGAATTAATTTTTAAAACATAACCCCCCCCCGCAACAACTTACCCCTGACACAAGATGTTAATGACGTGGCGAAATTCAACAAAATTAACTTTTCGAACTCAATACATTATTCTAAATTGATATATTAAAAAACCATTGACATTTTCCGTGTTTTCTTCAATGATGTATTTTTTAAGCGTCGGAACGTGATAGTTGTCATTTTAAAATTTTTAGAGAACTAAATTAATTTATTTATTTATTTACAAAGGCAACTTTGAACAAGTATTTTAAGCCTAGGTGATGGTGAGGGGGTGAGTGATAAGTGTAGTATAATTTAATAGTGTAGTATTTTTCCAAACTGAACCGCTGAGTTACTAAAGGTTGAAAATAAGTGAATTGTTTGATAAAACGAAAATCTAAGTTATTTAAAAAAAATACTTCTCACTTACTCAGCACAGAAATCGTCAAGGATTATTCCCAAGAGTTAAACATATATCACAATTTTACCTATTTTATTCCCAGTAGCTTTCACGTTATTAAAAAGTTATATTAAAAGTTCAACTAACTCACTCAAAACTCAAAATATAACTTGGTTATTACTCTCTCCTCTATAAATCCCCATTCCAAAGACCACAGAGTCTTAATAATAAAAAAAAAAAACATTCTTATTCACGGTACCTTCTAATTGGAGAAAACATTTCTTACAATGTTTTCAACATGGTAGTTTTTTAAATTTTCCATCAAACTTTGTCGAAAATCAAATTTTGCCAAATAAAAAAAATTGAATATTTATTCACATAGTCACAGTATGCCTGCTTACTGTGTAAAATGTATTCAATACATAATGCAAATATTAGAAGGGATTAGAGATAAAATCACATTATCGGAATATCAATCTTCAACCTATATTCTTATTTTCAATTTAACCAGCACGGCTAATAGAAAAAGTATTGAAGAATTTGATCATGCAACTGAAATTCACGAACTTTCCATTGAAGCTTTCAACGAAATCTAATGTAGCTTGTTCTGTTCTGAGGCTGGAGGCGAAAATGATCAGTTAGTGGGACGGGAACAGACTCTGGCGAAGCAAAAACTTTTTTTGGAGGGGAGATTCGAAATCCCATTACTTTTCTTACGCCTCTTGCATTTTTCATTCTGCGTTTCCGGGGTGCAACCCCTGTACAGGGTCTGGAGTCCCACAGCAAGATCTGATGTGAAGATTAAATACTTCGGGGGTGGAATGTTGATAAATATGGTATACAGTAGCCACGTGGATGTTGAATATTGTTTTCGACTGTTTTATTTTGCACTTTTTGGTGCAAATATTAATTTCAATATGAGTCATATGTGTGAGGGTGTTTTGTTTCACAACTGGGGATAATTTGTGACCTCGAATTAAATTCCTGGGGAAAGGCTCGATCGTTGACGACGTGTACGGCCTAAGCCTGTCGAGTGCCGCACCAGGTTATGAGAAATTTATTGGTTGTTTATGCCGGTGAAATTACGGTGGGGGAGCCACTCACAAACACCGTGTGGTCGACTTTATAGTAATTAGTGGGCCCAAGCTGGGTTTGATGTCGTCCCGGCCGGCCCCCTGATACCCTATACAACGAAACGCTGCTAGTAAACGACCTCAGTTGCTGTTGCCAAAAACTTATTCACTCATTTTTTGTAATGTTTGTTCGATCGAGTCTTATTTTAGGCTTAAAAATTCAATTAACCACTCAGTCCAGCGAGAATTCGAGTGAGAGAAAGAGTAATTGAAGGGCAAGAGAAATGAGTAAGAATATTAGTGTATTAATTTCAGCTTGCCGAGCTTTTTCAAACAGATCTCCCGACCTGGTCGATACTGTTCAATTCTTTCAATACTGGTTGACTACGCTAAGTTTTTCATTATATTCTAAACAATCATAAATTTGATAAAATAGTTTCCATATTGGTAACGTTGGAAAAATGTTTTTTGCTTCAGAAATATTTCCCCCATTCTTTCAATTATCTATTGCGTGTTTTTTTAAACTAACATATTAGACAAATGGACGAGATTTTCAGGATCTGCCATGCAACCTGGCAGAAAACGGGAATCTTCGTGGGAGATGGGAATCTCGTAATATAACATGAGAATCAAATCTCATATTCTCAATAATTATTAATTATTTTAATGAAT
The DNA here is from genome assembly GCA_948455865.1 of Conomelus anceps. NCBI lineage: Eukaryota > Metazoa > Arthropoda > Insecta > Hemiptera > Delphacidae > Conomelus > Conomelus anceps. The sequence goes on from OX418218.1 coordinate 81,421,883, forward strand.
ACATAATGTTTTATAAATTTATTATGTTAGTCAATTAAGCGTGATTTTGTGGACTGAGATTTGTCATCCAATGTGGACGATTTACTTCAAGATTCTTCTTATTTTTTTCAATTTAGTAGTTATATGAAACTTTTGTCCCAATAAAATGATGAATTTTCACCTACTAACAAAATAATTCAATTGGGGAATGATACAATAATTCAATAAGGCTTTCTACAAACTTACTCATAATAATTATGTTTACTGTGCGTTGTATTCTAATTGTGGAAAAATATTAATAAGATCTAAACAATACCATGAGAGCTATTTCCGTAATTTTCACCTGTATCTCTAACTCTAATACTTTGTGTATGAACTGAGATTAATCTAGCAACACCGCATTTCTTACAGCCGACTAATTTGTTGGCGTGAAGTGAAGCTATATGTGTTCCATATATGTTATAAAAAAATATCATAAGACTGCTATGCTTTATGACATTCATAAGATACAAGTATATGACAAACATTGATCATACGACATATTCTCACCCTTTAACGGTTTGATCATTGATTTGTAGCCGATGATTTACCTGTACACATTGTCGAATTCTCTTTCTGGAAAAACAAGTAGAAATCAATTTTACCTGAACAATATAACGTAATCTACAGTAGCCGGTAGCTATCTGTACACTCCGGCGTACGGCAATGTGAATTCGATACTACCTGTACTGAAAACATTGACCGTTTTTCGCTGCAAACATAACGCTGCCTAGTCTGATGCTACCAGAGAGGCATCGATATCACCCTGTGAACCTTACTTCATCATTACCCTGTTTCAAGATTATGAGTGCAAATGTGCTTCCTTCATCTTATATTAGATTAGACCCATTTTACTTATGTGCAGTATTTTGTTGTTCACACATAATAGGGATATAGGTCTGTCTGATAGGGATATAGGTCTAATATAGGATATAGGTCGGGTTTCGGGATGGTGTAGCAGCTGACTGAACGGAATGAACACCACGGTATCCGTCACGTTGGTTGAGGTGGACGTCAGACGGTGCGTGATGGATACAACCCCATGTTGGCGCGCGTCATGTGTGCGATTGGTTGCATACGGCTCTAGCCACGGGTTTCCAAGCAGTTATTACGGGTTCATCTCTCAGCCTGTGGCCTGTGTGTTCGAGTTGTGGGTGAGAGGGTTCCTGATTTGTAAGGGGGGGGGGGTTAGAGACTCAGCAATCATCTGTCTGTGCTGTACTGCCTCCTGTAGTGGTGAGGTAGTTTTGCGGCTGATTTACTAGGTCGGTCACCATTGGGGTATGAGGGCTCAGGGTTTGTTTGCTACTAACTCTCTCAATCATCCACTCTCTTTCTCACAATGTCTCTCTGTCTCACTTGACTGCTCTATGATTGATCTCGCTATCCAGCTACTTTGCGGATGTTGTTTCAGCAAACAGTCGACCAAGGCAGTTGGCATATAGAGCCGACTCTGTTGCACAAAGAACATTGAACAGGCATTGCATTTCCTATGTCAATCTGCATCAATGTTAACCAATCGGTGTCTGTCAATAGGCATAATTATAAATAATAAAAAAATAATTTTATTTCTCAATAAACAACGGTACAACAATCTTCAACATACACAAGAACATAAGAAATGCATTGTAATATTCATTGAGAAAGTAGGCACTCCCGAGAATAGCCTAAATGAGAGTTCCTATCAAAATATTAAATATCTAATATTTTTAGTGATATCAATAATATATTTAATGAACATAATATACAAGCAACCAAACTCAAAAGTCGAAAAAATAAAAAATAATCTAATATAAATTGAAAATAAAAAATAAAATGTAATTATTAAATACGAACTTATAAAAAAAAAATAATAATAATAATAATAAATAGAAAAATGAAAATGAAGATACTTTAATGAGAATAATGATAATAATATGAATGAAGAAAGATGAATGAAACATAATTTATTACAATACATATTCCTATCAAAATTAAATTTTAGATGACGGAAGAGAAAGGAGAAATCGTCCCTTCCGTACTAGGAGCTTTTTCAATTATTTTATAATTCTGTTTGACTTTTTAATAATAGACAAGATAATTATACACATTTTTTTCTTATAATTGAAAACTAGAGTAGTAAACCGTGACATGTCCGAACTGTATATTTAACTGAGTTTTTTTTTAGTAAGTTTTCGATTTCATCTAGGGCTAACAACCATTTTTTAACTTCTTTTTTGAATAATAGATATCGGGTGTTCCTTTTTACAGGAAATGGGATGGTATTTTCTATAGGAAATTATTGTACAGGTCTTCGATTTTAATTGAGGCAATGCATAAGAAATTTATGACAGTTGTAATGCAACTCAGGATTTGAGGAAGTCCCTGAGACATGTATTTGAAATCTTCATATCAGGTTTCAAGCACAAACACTTGTAGGAATGTAGGATGCACAAATTATTATCAATTTGGTGTAACTTTCGGGCATAGTTCTTTTCAAAGATTGAGTGTTTCAAGAGTGAATGAATTTTGTACAAACTTCGCCGTTTTATGTAAATACATCACACATTATAGTTTCTCAGAGTAATATTTGAGTTATTACTCAGAGTAATATTTATACATTGAAAAATATTTAGTTGATAAAGCTTTTTATAGTGTGCAAGAGTTCCTTTCATATCAAAATTAAGCCTCACCTCAACTAATTTATAAAGATTTTTTTTTTGGGGGATGAAGCCCACATAGGTTTGAGACCTGTGCGTGGGTAATGAGTTGGATGATGGTGATTGATGACTTGGACCTACAGTTTTAGGTGGGTTCCGAACCACCGGGAAGTAATTTTACAGCAGAGAACAGTGTCTTTTTTTCTGGCCAATCTAATCGGTCACCGTTACAAACAGGACCTACGAGAACGCAGCTTATCTCTATCTGATTGAACAGATTACCTGCTACGGATCGCGGTTATCACTTCCCTAACTTCCCTTAGTAATATGTAATATAGTAATAATTATGGTATCTATCTAGTGTATAATTGTTGATCTGACTTGTCTTATAATCCTTAATCCTTGGAGTCTCCAAGACGTATCTATAAAAAAGAAAAATAATAATAATAATTTGCGTCACCGATAACACCTCCAGCACTATGTTAAAAATGGCAAAATGAATCGACACTGTAGCATCTAGGTTAGTTAAGGCTCAATTTAACTGAAAATAGTCTTATATTCCAGCTAAAATAGTAAGGAGCTTGTTTTTCCACAAGAAGATCAGTTGTTCGAATTTAGGCAGCAGCAATACCTTTCCCATTCAATCAATAATTACTTCTTAATTTCCAAAGAAATTTTCAAACTTTTCGTTGTTTTATAATGGTTTTTATGTTTGGTCTCCATCTGTTGCAGTGGCGAATACAGATTTAATTTTTGTGGGGGCCAAGACCAATAATAGCAAGTTTAGTATTTCCTTTTTTAGTTTAGTCTAGTTTCTAGTAGATCATTTGACTAATTCAAAGGTCAAATGCCACCAGATTCTTAAAATATTGTTATTTTCAAAGGGCTCAAGCCAATTTCATGATCGATAACACAAATGCGTATGTGTATATGTTTGTTTTACGAATTTTTGCCAGCAAAAAAGACACTGTTCTCTGCTGTAAAATCACTTCCCGGTGGTTCAGAACCCACCTAAAACTGTAGGTCCAACTCATCAATCACCATTATCCAACTCATTACCCACGCACAGGTCTCAGACCAGACCTATGTGGGATTCATCCTCAAAAAAAAAAAGATTTCGGGGAGGGGCCGGGCCCCCTAGGGCTCCCTCATATACGCCTCTGCTCTGTTAAATAGGTCTATCTCTGAGCTCAATCCATAACGTTTATATTGATTTGTTAGGAATAGCTTTGATTTAGAAAAGAAATTCAGTCAATTTGACTGTTCAACGTTCAAGTAGTGCATCAATAGTTGAGTGAGAAGAAATGTGACACTGGCAGTATAAATCAAATGGAGAAATAAATATTTACCCTCAAAAGGAGAAACGCGTGGCGTTCATAGAAGAGAACGTTCGAATATAACAAATGGCTGTTAGAGGATGTCGTCATGTTTATCCTTTGCCGCGCCGAAACGTGGCCTGTTATTAACGACAAAGGATAGTTGCGCGCGCACTCGCACACTCGTACTGCGCGTATGAAAAACGCGAATTTCAACGAGCCTGTTTGTGCTTTAAGGAGACGAAAGCGAGATAATAAATGTGGCCCCATCAGAGGGGGTCGCGCTGGGGCACAAGTAGACAGAGGGCTCCTGCCTCAGATTAATCTGGATACAGGCTCGCCCCCTCGTCCCCTCTCATTGTTTGCCCAACTCACCACCCTTTGTCTTTGCAGCGACACTGCTCCCTGGATCTGTTGGGGCTGGTGTGGGGGGGGGGGGGTTGAGAAGGCTCCCAATATTACGGGGCTAAGGGGGGTGCCAGAGTGAGGGCGCCCATGTCGCAAAGGTGACTGCACCCTCGACTCAAGGCGGCTCACACGTAATGTACGTGCCTGTATAATTTATTAACCTATCCGCCATTCAGATCGGCTCCAATGAGCATTATTTTAGCTGCATTTTGTTCAATTAACTATCTTATTCCACATCTTGTAATACAAGGTCATCGAAAAAGGTGGCCTCAATTTTTATTTTCAATAGCTCAGGATGTAATAAAGATAATTTAATTATTTTTACACCAAAAGATAGAGAAAATCGTAAAGTTTTGTTTAAATGTTTAGTATGTTTCGATGTGAGCTTCATCTGTGGCACGACACACATCAAAGCGATAGTCCAGGTCCGCCGAATCATGTCAGTCGTCACAGTTGCTATTGCATCGGAATTGTTTTCAGTGATGAGTCAACTTCCCACATTAATGACTGTGTGAACCAACGTAATTGTCAAATATGGAGTTCTCAATAACTCAATGAAGTGTTTTAGTGCATCCGTGATTCACCCAAGGTAAATTTATGTGGTCTGGTCTCTTGGAGGATGGCACATTGCATTTTTTTTCGTCGAAGACACAATCAGGGGAACTAGCTACTCGGACATGATAGAACGCTATGTCTTTCCCCAAATAGACGATACTGAAAAAGAAAAAGGAATGAATGTTACTTTCCAGTAGGATGGAGCACCGCCTCACTATAGTGTCTTATTGTGCATGAAGCTCCCAACAGAAAATTCCCTGGTCAGTGGATTGGTAGAGATTGAGGTCAGTCCTTTTGCGTGGCCTGACTCAACTCCTTTAGATTTTATCTTCTGGGGTTACATCAAAAACATTGTCTATGCTCAAAATATCCAGTGCCTACAATACCAAAAGAACCGAATCACCGATTTCTTCTGTCATGATTCGGCAGACCTGGAAGGAAGTGGACTATAGCTTCATCGCTTGGATGTGTATCTTACAACAGGAGGAGCTCACATTATAAGGTACTAAATATGTGATAATGTGAACAAAACTTTTTTATTTTCTCTCTCTTTTGGTGTAAAAATAATTGAATTATTTCTATTACAGCATGAGCCCCTGAGCTATTAAAAATAAAAATTGAAGCCACTTTTTTCGATGACTCTGTATATGGCCCTTATTGAACACATGAAAATGACAAAAATCAATTAAATACATAATTATTCTGTCAGTCTCTCTTTTTTTTATTTATATCTCTTTCAACTTTTTATAGCATTCTTTGATACCTCAAGTCACCTGAGTGAATCATTTGATTATTTAATGGTCTATTACTAAACCATTATTCAATAGTTGAATTCACTGACAATCTCATAAACTTCTCACCAAGAAGAGAATAAGGAATAGAAACTAAATTATTGCCAATTGCCACTAAAATAAACACTCTGATACTATTCAATTTTAATACTAGTAAAGTTTGTTTAAATTGGATGTGAAATAATTTTTTTCAGCTTAAGATGAAAGAAAATGCTGACACGGGGGAAATGCATAATTCATTTACAGAGATGAAGTACAAGTGTAATCTAAATTAGTAGAGGCTGTGTAAACCCATGAGAAAATACTGAGCCATGGCGATACTGAACAAATTATAATATTAATAAATTAAGGAATTTATTTACTCCTATCCTGGTGAATGATTTGTCAGTACCTTAGTACCCTAAAATTAGTAACTTAGTACCTTTTGCCATTAAAATACCTAGACACCACTCAGCCTTTTGTATGTTATCAGTAGCTCAGCTATAACCCAATTCTGGTTCACTGTTCAGTGGTCACGTCGTTCTGTTATTTTTGTAATACGAACGTAATTCATTAATCACAAACAAACCTGTAGCTTATGTGGGAAGAATCTCTGCTGTAAAATCACTTCCTGGTGGTTCGGAACCCACCTAAAACTGTAGGTCCAGCTCATCAATAACCATCATCTAAGACCTATGTCGGCTTCATCCCCCCCAAAAAAAATCATCCGCTTAAAAATGTTTGGTTTCCTCAACAATAATTGAATGCTTTATACGTTTCATTAGGAATAAAGCTCTCAGGCCAATGAACAAACGTAAAGCTGAAGCTTAACTGTAATTTTTTGATTGAATATTATTGGTAAAAGAATTAGCATAATCCTATTCATTTTACGCTAGCTTATCAAATTCAAGAATGAGCAATCATGATTCATCACAATCCTATATACCTTATATTGAAAACTCCAAAAAAAACTAGATTAATTAATTCCTAAAATATCTACGCAGAATTTTCAGATTATTGGGAAATTAACTTTTTCAAATGTCTGAAAAATGATTATAAACCCAATGCAAGCTTCAAATACTGCAGTTCTCCAATTTCACTAATCCAAAATAAGTCAATTAAAATATTGGTCATTACGTTCTGCACTGAGCCGTTCATAAATTAATCTGGCCTTTAACAGTATTTTCTCAATAGTGAGTGTGAGCTGCAAACCAATTTCTGCCCACTGCAATCCAAAATTGCAGCGTAAGCAAATTGTGGGCAGCGTATTTGAAACTTGGAAGGGGCTCAGTTTGGGGGATGGATGGGCAATTTGACTGGCCACACACACGCACACGCACACGCACACACACACACCAATCACACACACGCGCACACACATGCACGAGCCGGCATATCGCTGCTCGACTGGTCGTAATCTATTCCCGATATTATAGGCTGGCTGCATGAGCAGGACATTTGGCATTTGGATCTTCCACTTAGCTCAGAGTCAGCTTATTGGCTTGCTCATATCGAGCAGTTGGCTTCGCTCCTCGCCTTTATGGAAGAATTATTCTTTATGGAATTTATTTTTATGAGCGACAGCAAGAAAGCAGCTGGTCCGAATGGCCTTCACCCACCAGCCACCAGCCTTGGTCACTGTCCAAACAATCTCCCTCCTTTATTGCCCCAGAATTTTCACAGATTCCCTCCATAATGCGAGATGGAAGCTACTGCACAAACGTGCTGCTCCAACATTCGTTTAATCGTCTTATGCTAGAAAATTATAGTACCATAGTTTTAAGTTTTGGCACGCACCATTTGTAGTGGTAGTGGTTAAGAAAAATAGCGTAGAGGCAATAACTTTTATTTTGAGAAAATATACAAAAAATTTATCCATTAATTTGTTTGATTTTAAATTTTCTACCAGGTCTCACCAGGTCCTCTACGTCTCTTTGATTGAATCAAACTACAATAATGATGGTGAAATCATCACACGTAAACCAGATCTCTTTAGAACATAAAACTGTGGAATGGTAAGCTTCGTAAATATGTAATTTGTTAATCTTTGGACCTTGATATCTAGTATGCAGTGGCGTAGCCAGGATTAGATTTCGGGGGGGGGGGGGGGGGCTCACCAAGGAGGGGTCAGGAGTATAGGAGGGTCCGGATTTTTTTAAAATTTAGTGGTGTAAAAAGCTAATCTAGACAACTTGTTGGGCTCTAAAGTTCAAAAGAAATTTTTGAAAAATTAGTACCCAAGTGGCCAGGTTTGAAATGATAAAGTTTGATATACCGATATCTGTGACTATTTTGAGTCAAAACCCTTGAATTGGAACTAACCATACTTAACTTATGTACTGAATCTCAAAATTAATACTAATTATTAAGTTTCATATAATTTATGTCATTAGCCTAAAACGCACCGAACCCAAAGTTCATGAAATCGGAATTTTTTTATCATAGCACACTGATTTTACACGCTTGCATAGAACTTGCATTTATTGGTGTGTTTTCATTTATAAAATCTCGATTTTATTAACTTTGGGTGCGTTCAGGCTAGTGGGTTATACTGAATTTTAACTTCGAAACTAAATTTTCTACAAGATGAGTTTATTCAAAAAGGTGATTTATCAATAATTAACAAAGTTAATCCACTTCAAACTTGAAAAATTGTGTTTTATTTAATGTAATAAATAAATAAATAATTATGATAGTCACAGTTTTCAAACATGTTTTATTCGATTTCGTAGCTCATTTTAAATCAAAATTATCCATTTGAGAACCTAACAAGTTTCTAAATGAGTAAATATTGAGGAAAAATTTGAAAAATGCATTAATCTGACTATAACTGTAGCTATATTCTATTACACAAACAGGGTTTCTGTATTCTGTTCGTTATAATACTACAAAACAGATTGTACCCTTCGGCTTTAATAAGACCTTATCTATGAGATATTTGAGAATTTTTTATTTCTGAAATTTCGGGGGGCCCGGGCCCCATGGCCCCCCCCTGGCTACGCCACTGCTAGTAAGAGTTTAGGCATAGTTCGAAAGCTAATGGATGTGGGTCAAATAGACTACGACAAATATCTATGAAACTTACTTATTTATTAAAAAAACAAAAAGAAGTGCTTCTTATTGGGTATATAAATAGTGTACAGTATTTTAACCATAGGGTTTCTCAAGTGTTGACTAAAGATTGCTCTTAAAACTCTTGATCGTTTCAATAGGAACTGTTTTAAAAGGGTTTCACTTAACAGTATTTTTTTGAAAAATCATTTTTATAAGCAATTTAATTCAATTCAATTCAATTTATTTCCATCAAGTATAAAACACATTGTCATAAACAAGCATAGCTTGGTAGTATTTGACTAGTCACGATTTTCAAACTGTTTGATTTGAATATAATAAAAGTTAGTTGGCCTTTAAAACACATATAACAGGCCGACGTTTGCCCATCACAAGTCAATTCAATTAAGCATAAGTGAAACTCTACCATTTTGAATGTTGAAATAAAAGATTAAAAGATCTAATAGTGCTCCACAACGTTGAAGAAATGCATTAGGTTTAGTGAATATAACAAATTAATATTGCCAATTCTATAGTACTAGTACAACATTAGATAGACGTTATTTAAAGGCACAGTTTATAAAGAAACATTTATAAAACACATGCATCACATCATAGACATTTCAGGTAGGATTTTCACAAAATCTGTCCTTATTTGTAGTAATCTTTTATTTTTTATTTTAAAGATTACGTCTTGAAGACTCCTGTCTAATAAGGAGTATAAAACAAGTCAGATCAACCATTATATACAATATTACCTTACCTATATACACCAGTTATCATAATTACAATACATTAAAGCACCAATTAGCCGCGAAAGCCACAAAAAACATTTTTAATTAAATATTAATTTTCCAAAGCAAGAAGCAACCACGATTGACTGATTTTGTTTAGAAAGGTGTAACTGAACACTTTTTGTAAACAGTACAGTATATTATTTTTTGTTTACCTTTCTTTATCTTAGTGATTTAGATGTAGAGCAAAGGTTTCTGCTGTACTATACATATTTTGAAAGTTTAACATATCATGTTTTTTGTACAATAAAACATAGATTTTATAGTTATTTGTGTTTTCATCTCATTTTTTTCTTTGTTTGGGTTCTGCGCGATTTTTGCTCCGCGGTGCCATTGCCACCTAATTCCGCGGATAATCGGTGCTCTACTGTATCAATTTTGAGGTAAGACTTAATTTTGGTCTGAAATAATCTTGTACACTAATTTTGGTCTGAAATAATCTTGTACACTATAAAAAGCTAAATATTGAACTAAATATTTTTCAGTTGTTTTTTAAATATTTCTATATTTTGAAGAATTTTAAAATTGTGGTAGCCTGTTGTAAAATGTCGTACTAATATAACAAGGGGTTCTTCGAATAAGCTAGTATTGTGACTCACCACGTGATAATCGCCTCGGCTTCGTGATTTATAATCACGTATGTCAAGATTTTAATGAAGATAATCAATCAATCAATCGTTTATTTATTTAAAAGTTCCAAATAAACGTCCCGCTAAACCTTGTGGGTTTTTCAGCAGGTGCCAACATAATATAAATTACAAAATGGAAATAAATTATATAATACAAGTTACAAAAAAGAAGAAATTAGGTTATGGTGGAAATTGAATTGAATATTAGTCTAATGTATGTAAAAAAAGGAAATGAAACTAAACAAGTAAGAAAAAAAACGAATAAATAAAATACTATAAAAATAATTGGTCGCTCTGATGCGGCGGCGGTGTAACACGAAAATTATTTGTTAACTAAGATTTCACTAGCAATGGAATACAAAACATAACAAAGAAAAAGTAGCAATCTCCATGTGCTAGAATAAATAAAATAAACTCAAAAAGATAAACAAAGCTTTAAGGATGTAATGATGAAAAATAAAGATTAATAGACTAATTTAATATAAAAAATAAAAAAAATCGGTCTTCAAATGTTGAATGGCAAACTCAAAGGGAGAAATGAATAATTTTCCACTTGAACAATAGCAAAGAATGAATTTTAAGCCACACATCTTTCCTATTCTGTCTATTTGTCAAACTTTGTCCTCTATCTACATTCCCAAACGGCAGCCAGCCCTGGCTTGAACTGTCAACTGTCACAATATCAAGTTGTCGCAAACAACTTCAATTTGAGCTGAGTCTGCAATTGGAACGAACTACGTTAAAATTGCAGCCTCTCCAAAGTTTTGGAACAGCTCAACGCGAGTGATGAAACGTGTCTGGGTCGATTATCATTCCAACTTAATGCCAAAGTTGTGGTGGCTTGGTTTGAAGCATTCAAATACAGCAAAGCAATAGGCTATTGAATCATTTGACATTTGACAATTGATTAGATTTGCCATTTATCAGTGACATTTGGCAAATCCCATTGAATAGTTGCAGTCTGCGAGGATAAATAAAACATCCCTGAATCCGACTCCATGTTGTCACAAACACATTTATATAAAAAACTAGTTTCGTCGTGCCTCTCTTTATTTCAATCACATTTATTGAAAACAAAAATAACTTAAAAATTTTACAATAATTCAGAATGTTAATAAGGTTAACAATTTTTATGAGAATTAATCAGAAGCCAATTCTGTTCTTACACATGAATAGCCTAAGGTAGGCTATTCAAAGCTGCTATTCAAAACTGCTATATCTAAAACTGCCACTTCTCAATTTTATCGCATTAGTTTACATCAGTCTACATTACAAGCATAGATCAGCGTACAATAAAAATAATAATCGTATGGCTTTTATTGGTGGGAAGACCCTTACGGGTTGTTTCACCTCGCTCGAGCCATGTTATGGGGAACATGGTGGACCTACTATTTTAGGTGGGTTCCGAACCAACAGGTAAGTGATAATAAAGCTTATTGCATCAATTAGCATAAATAAGCATTAATAAGTAATAATTATGCATAAATAAGCATAAATAAGTAATAAATATGCATAAATAAGCATAAATATTGCATAAATAAGCTTGAAGTCATTGAAGCACGGTCACCCATCCAAGTGCACTTCAACTGAACCAACTGAACATCACGATCGCATAGACACTACTCTCACCTATAAGACTGTTAAATTCAAATAATGTAAAGTGTTGAACGTCTATAAACTATTTTATACCTCAATTGCCCCTAGATAATCACAAAACTTTGTTAGCTGAATTTCCTGTTTAGAAGAAACTCTAGTTTCCAAGACACACATATATACATATAATATAATATATGTAAATATAAGACTGGCTCATGATGAATCTGAATTTAACAGAACTTCACATTAGTATAAATCCTGCGGGGGATTATCAAAACTACTTGCAAACTATCATATTCCGCAACTTCAACGTTGAGCTTTGTCTTGAAGTTCATATGCAGTTGCTCTAGGGTGCATTACTTATAAGCTTATTTCCTGATGAACACTTAAGTACAGTTGAAAGTATGAGGTGAACTACGATTCAAGTGAACTGGGTAAAAACGCTTGTTTTTCTTAAGCTATTTCCATACTCGAGATAAATATTTCAATAAAAATCACCCTTTTGTATCAACTTTTAAAAAATCAACTCGTTCCAGTGACATTGAAATGTTGATAGGCAGATAGCTGGACAAGCCTCGACCGCTTTGTGAAAGTCTAGTTTTTTATTATCATTTTTTATTCGTCATAAATGTTAAAGTAACAGTATTGAGTAAATTCCTGGATTTCTTGTTCCATGACGAACTGCGTTGTTAATATTAACTTTTCATGTGAAATTTAACGACTTGCAGTCAAATATTTGTTAAGAATAAGTATAATAACTCACTTAATCTCGGCCAGATTAAGTGAGTTATTATACTTATTCTTAACAAATATTTGACTGCAAGTCGTTAAATTTCACATGAAAAGTTAGTATTGAGTACTTGTACTGATGCAACAATTTACTGTGACTGTTACAGGTTACAAGTTATAGTCACTTCTACTGTTGAACCGTTGGTGAGGTCGTGTTTTTCTGTTGGTGAGGTCGAGGAAGTCGCAGTTGGTGAGGTCTAGGCTATAGACATTATAGAAAACAGTCCACTAATATAAATCTATTTATAGTAGATCGCTCATGTTAGGATTTTTTACTACTAAATAACTTAATGAATTCATTTAAAAATGAATCCATTCTGAAATCCCAAGGAAAAAATTATGTTTTACAGAATAAGTTTAACTAAAATATATTAGACATATTATCGATAACAGTGAGTAAACCTATTGAAATTCAGTATTATAAAGGAAACTGAAAGGAATAAAAGTTCCCCATAATGGATACAGTGCAGGTGAAAGACTGAGGATAGTTATAACATAAGAAAAGGTTGGAAGATTTTCATACGGCCGAGTAAGTAAAATGCTAATTTAATTAATGCGATGGAAATACCCTGTCTGAGATTGCTTCTTGTTGGTGAATGGTGCGTTGTGGGGGGGATTGGTTGGTGGTGAGGGGGTGGGGTTGTAGGTGTTGAAGAACGGAAGGGATTAGGGATAAGTCTGTCCCCTTATGGCCAGAGCAGTGTAAGGGTTGAGGGTTGGTTGTGCGGGGCTTTGAACGAACGAAACCAGTGCCCGAGGCGAGTGTTCTACTCGGAGATCCAAGCAAACTGGGCCACTTCATTAGTTTGATTTACCATCACCTTCTTCACACTGCTCGACTGCTCTTCCACTCCTCGCAACTCGGCAAATCCTCTTTACTCGCCGAATATATGAAAAACGAGAATTGTGGTGGGCCTTCTTCATTTATTGCAAGCGTGGACTGTACTTCAGAGCAGGTAGCTGCTGCCTACTTCTTTTTTAGCATCAGCCCAATTAGCAAGCATCATTGATCGCTCCATTCATTTTCTTTTTTCCTCTTTCTCTCCATACCCCTTGGAATGCATCGAACACACTGGTGCCCTGAAAAATTTTAACAAGCATTCTGACTGCGTTACTCATAAGCTTTGTCTAATAGCATAGATTAACCAATAGGAATTGATTATCCATGCTAATGGGTGAGATTGGCATTGTAGGGAAAACTCGAATTTTTGTCAAGAATTAACATTAACAGTTAAATTCTTGAATTTCTTGATCCATAATGATCTGCGTTAATAATATTAACTATTAAATTTATAGAAGAATTTGGCATTGTAGCGAAGACTCAAATTTTGTCAGCAACTAACATTATCAGTTAAATTTTTTAATTTATTGATCCATAACGATCTGCATTGTTAATTCCGGTGGTTCGGAACCCACCTAAAACTTTAGGTCCAACTCATCAATCACCATCATCCAACTCATTACCCACGCACAGGTCTCGGACCTATGTGGGCTTCATCCTCAAAAAAAGTCAACTTTTTATGGTAAATTAACAGTAGTTAATTATAAGGAATTAAGATTATTTTGATCAAGCATTGCCCTATTGTCCAAGCGACATTGACATGAGCGGAGAAACTCAAATAGATGTCAAGGAATCACATAAGAAACATTATCTGAAGCATTACCAAAGACATTCCAATTCCAAAGATATTGATATTCTTTGGCATTATCTACATAATAGATTCTATAAAATACTAGGAATCTTCATCCATAAAGTTTAAGTGGAAAGTTTAATCCCTAAATTTCATAAATTATCATTAGATAAACAAAGTAGAAATGAAACAATAAATTGTTGAATTTCCAAGATTTTTATTTTGTATCATAAACCTTCTTGCGTATCTGTTTAAGGTTCTCATGCATTCATATATGGGGAATCATATTATTTCTATTTTCCTTTATTTTTCTGTAGTACTTATCTTTTTTGTCACCCTTGCTTCATCTAATAGATGTTTTGTAATTTTTCTTATAAATGAATGATTCCTTTCAGTTCCGATATTTTGAAAAATGGAAAAGGTTTCGATTTTGGAAGAGTATGTAATATAATGAAAAGATGATGTATTTTGAAGATTTTTTCGGAGGATGAAGGTCTGAGACCTGTCCGTGGGTAATGTAAATTGGATGATGGTGATTGATCAGTTGTACCTACATTTTTAGTTGGGTTCCGAACCACCGGGAAGTGATTTTACAGCAGAGAACAGTCTTTTTGCTGGCCAATCCAATCGGTCACCCTTACAAAGAGCGCCCTGGTGTTTCGTAGCTTATCTCTGATTGAACAGATACCTGCTACGGCCCTCGGCTATCACTTCCCTATAGATTCTTTGTACCTAGTTCCTTTTAGCAGAAAAAATCCTAATAATTCCGTCAAATACCTAATAATAATTAAATCTCTATCCTATTTGCTGTTCTAAGCAATGACATTGTGCCTCTAATATCTTCACTTTACCTCCACTTTCAGTCATTTTCAATTTACCAATTACAATTTTAATTTCAATCACTTTCTCGAATACACTTTTTTGCATTACTCAACTTGCCGTCAACATTAGGGAAGTGATAGCCGTGAGCCGTAGCAGGCATCTGTTCAGTCAGATAGAGATAAGCTCTCCTGGGCTCTCTTTGTAAGGGTGACAGATTGGATTGGCCAGCAAATAGACTCTGTTCTCTGCTGTAAAATCACTTCCCGGTGGTTCGGAGCCCACCTAAAACTGTAGGTTCAACTCATCAATCACCATTACTCACGCAAAGGTCACAGACCTATGTGAGCTTCATCATCCAAAAAAATTTCTATTCTCTCACTATCTTTATCTTTCGTTCCATTTTCCTCAATTCTTTCGCAAATTCTTTACCAATTTACCTTACCAACTCTAATAACCTTTTGGATTTTCTATTTTTTTTTTACCTGTTCTATATTATGTATTCTTAATCTGTTCTCAGTTTTCTTTTCGAGGTCTCAGTAACTCGTTTCTCACCTTCCAACATACACACAACCTCCTAAATCAAGGATGTTTTCACGGAGATTCAACCGTCGTCGTCGTTGCGACGATAAAGGAAGCAATGTGCACGTATGTTTCTGAGTGGCATACACAAATTTGAATGAGATTAGACAGATGAGCGCAGACGGTGCGGTGACAATCATAGCGAGCGCCATCTTGCTCTAAAGAGGCTTCGTTGATATTCAGGTAAACTCACGCGTCTGGCGAATATCGTTGCAAACTTCTCTAAATTATTCCGCTGCTTAAACGGCAAGATTATTAGCTGCACACAAGCGAACATGGCGTTCCACCTACTTTTTATATATACCTATATTTTGAAATACTTCTTATATTACACTTCTTATATATCTATATAGTTGTTAGCAAAGAAGAAGCAAGAGAATTCCGGTCGAATGAGCTTCATTCGTTTCGAACTCCCCAAGTTTCCAGCTACCGCAAACACGCTTCAACTTCACGCGCGGTCTGCGCAAGAAACGTACGAACGTTCGCATGTAATATGCGTCAATATTTGCGTAGGTATCATTCCTCTTTGTTCTTTCTCTTCGCCATGTTCTTTCTCTTCCCATATTGCAGCCGTTCAGTCTTCTTGTGTAGTACTGCGTTCAGTTCAAGCCGCCTTACAAACTTTTCAAAGTATTTCAGTTCACCGTATCTGCTCGGTCACATTCATGTGATTAGTGTCAGCTTCTCAACATGTTTCTCAACACAGATGAGCGCCCACTCACAGAATGTCTGCGAAATACACCCGTCATTCATTCTGTAATGCTGTTCAGCTCCTAAGTTTTAATTTCTCACAAATTATTCGTTTGAATGTGAAAGACCCTACGGTTGTGATTCAATCATTCCTTTATGTTTGTTTGAAAACTAATCACTTTAAAATATATCATACTTTTCAAAGAGTTTGACAAATTCACGAACCGTTGAGTTTTGGCTGGGGCCCGACTAAACATTATGATGTTGGAATGCTTTTTGTATACCCGCTACCATTACCCTTCCCACTATAAAATATATCTAAAGACAAAAATAAAAAATTTACATAAAATAAAGCCGAAATATTTTTCAATTAAAAATTGTAAATCCACTATTACCAATAATTATTCTTGTGAATAATTATAATTGTGTTACACCGACACCGCATCAGAGCAACCAATTTTTTATAGAGAATTATTTATTACGATTTTTTCTTCTTTAGATTAATTTTTTTCTTTTCATACACTAAAAACTAATCTGTGATGTTTTCCATGACGAAATACTTAATGAACATGTATTTCACATGACACTGTATTTCACTTTTTTGTAATGTATTACTCACATATCTTTCTATTTTTTCAATCTTCTCTTCCCTTCCATTTTTTCTGGAACTGTGCTACAGCTGAGATCTTGGTTGCTTTTGAAGTAATAGTATTTGAGCTATTAAATGATTATAGATGCAAAAAATACTTCAAGTTTGATAAAATGCATAAATTTATGTCAGTGGATGTAAAAAGCGAGCCGAATGTTGTGCAAACAGACTCTTAATAGATTGTCATGTTTTTACCTAATTCTTATAGAATGTTAAGACATGTAAAACAACACCAAAGTCCGACTTTAAGTGTTTTCACCTCAAAACCAACTTATTAATATGCAAAACATTCACTTTCAATAAATTATGTAAGGGATCTTATGCTGAGCAACATTTTTGACGTTTGTGGACGTGCTAAAGACGTGATAATTGGTGCTTTGCAGTCGACCTTGTTTACTGAGCACTTGGAAAAATTTGAGTTTGTTGAGGAAACACTCAAATCCATCAAGATTTACGTTATTCAGATATATATTATTATTATTATTATTAATTATATTGTCACAATCAGTCGGCCCTATTTCCATAATTATATCAATTTAAACAGATGATGTATTTAAAAAAATAAGTATAATTTTTATCATTATCATAATACATTTTTTAAATAATTAATATTAACTCTGTGTTACAATCAACAGTGATACAATTCAGCTTTATGTATTTACGTAATGTACGCTTACCTTTCATAATGGTACAGTAGAATATATTAACGAAAACTTGATCATTAAATGTTAGTGCTAGTTGGAAGCTGTCATGTAAAATCATCAAGTTAGATTTTCTTTGTAGTGGCGAAGGTGATATTGTGGAAGGTATCCATAATGAATAATAAGACGAAATTGTCACAACCAATTGGGTTTGATTGAGATTGATAATGGTGTAACAACCGAAACTAGTTTCTCATAGTTTTAATAAATTTAGTTTTGACAATTTCGTTTTATTATTCATTATAAGTTTGATTTCATTATTCGAGTCCTCCCCAGGAGAATTTTGTAAGGACTAATGGTAATAATTTCTTTGTAGTTCTAAATAAATCGCTGTCTCATTTTCCAGTTGCAGAAATACTCCAATTTTGATTAATCATGTTTCGAACGATAATAATTCAACCTTTATTCCAATATAATATAATATTTTATCTAAAACAATTATTCCAGCTAATAATTTAAAGTTGAAATTTTGAGCAGTTTTGGACTTGAAGCCTGTTCTTTCTTCTTATCCAGTTTTGTATTTACCCTAGATGGATAGCTAAATAAAAACTAACTCTATTTTACATTTTACAAGTATGAATACTATTCAATTGAAGTATATTATACTGTGAATATTATACTATATCATTTAAATGCTAAAATGCATTGAAAATTCTACAAATTTCGTTTCAACTCACCTTGTTCTCCTATGGCTTTTGGATCGCACATGTTCCATCCTCATTTTTGGTCTCCCCAAAGCTTCTTCACTGGCAGTGAAGAAAAACGCAATCTTGGACTGATTTTCAATGTTCTATAAACTACTAGACAAATATTTTTTAACAGAGTTAAAGTATATCCACCACTTTTTTGGTCTCCCTGCTAAGATCCTTTCCCAACAGTGGAAAAAGTAAATGCGTATGGCTTTTATTTGTGGCGAGACCCTTACGGGTAGTTACACCTCGCCGGTTGAGCCATGCTATTGGAAACTTGGAGGTCCTACACTTTCGGGTAGGTTCCGAACCACCGGGAAGTGATTTTACAGCAGTGAACACAGTCTTTTCTGCTGGCCAATCCAATCGGTCACCCTTACAGAGAGGACCCAGGAGAGCGTTGCTTATCTCATGTGATTGAAAAGATACCTGCTATGGCTCACGGCTATCACTTCCCATGTTTGTGAAGTAAAATCATCAATAGTGATAAACAATATTCATAACAGTATTCATAGTATTCAGGAGTATCTCATAAATATTGTTCTATGAAAATTGTCATTAAAAAAAATATTAGCAGGTTATTGCAGCTGATAATGGGTCAAATTTTATTTATTGGAACACACAGCAAAAATATTAGGATGTTGAAGATCCATCTTGTTTCCACTAATATGTAATCTAAACTTAAAAAAACCACTTTTAAATGGAAATTAACTCACGTTATGGCGTGACGGCCGTTTCGCTCTGTTGTCTAGAGCATCGTCAGACGATGCGATGAGTGTACTTTGGGTCGTCTTACGATGCTCTAGACAACAGAGCGAAACGGCCGTCACGCCATAACGTGAGTTAATTTCCATTTAAAAATGGTTTTTTTAAGTTTAGATTAAAAATATTAGTATCGTAATTGATAATAATTTACAAAATTTTGTATTTTGTAATAAAAATAATGATAAAATGTCGCTAGCTTCATAGTCGTATTGTCTACTTGGAGTAACTGACCTGATAACTTTCGACAAGTAATAATTACTTTCAACTTTTCGTGATTGAATAAATCACGATTGCTTTTCTCAGCAGGTGGTCTGTCCAACAGTCAAAATCAAGGTTCATTGTCATTCATAGTGACATGGGACATTATAGTCAATTGACTTTCGTTGTAGGATGTCTTTTGATTAGATGAAATTACTGGGAGATTGCAGAGGATCATGAGTGAGATGGCGGCTGGGAAGGGAGACATTGATTGTGCAGACCGACGATAAACTACAAACCTATAATTGTGACCGAGGTGGTATGTGGATTGTCAATGCACTACTAGAACAATGACGTGACGCCGAAAGTTTTCAACACACGTTCAATGATTTTATCAAAAGAGCGCCTTGACCCTTTCATCAAGTGACACAATGGCACGTTATAGCAGCACTGATAGATTAATTTGACATACATATCCTTACAACAAGACCGTTAACCCTCTTGTTCCTGTTTATGACAGGAATAAGTTTCTGGGTTGGAAAGATAGGCGAATAAAACATACTGTTTGAACGTATTTCATTCCAAGTCAACACGAAAACTTATGATGATAACGAACATGATAGAATTTCTGGTTGTAAGTGCTTTTTCTCAGACGAGAGTTTGTGAAGTGTTTTCTTTACTTCGCCAGACTACTTGAAATACTTGAAAGTCATTTGCTAGCTGATACATAGAAGAAAATTTATTACCAAATCAACGTTAATCGATTTATCAATGAAATAATTGATGAGATGATGAAAGTGACTTTTCTGCAATACACACTAGAGCCATTAATTGACATAGAACATATTCCTTGAATTCAAACACAAAATATAGGATTAAATACAAACTCTTAAGATTACAAAAATCCGAACTTGATTAGATAAACCCATAGTATTATATAGTATTACTGTATATTATACTATTATATATTATACTATATATGATATATATAGTATAATATATATATATATATATATTATATTATACTATTATGTAGTATTATATTAGTATTATAGTAGAAAAAGTTCAAATACAATCTCATTAAGTTACATAAATAGGAACTCAATAAAATTAAATCATAGTGTGAGATTTTCTTGTTGCTTGAGAAACTGTCACTTAATAAACTGTAACACTGAAACACTGTAATTGTACAGTTATTACGTATAAGAATTAGAAAATGTTGTATCAGTGAAAATACATAATCATAAGAAATAGAAAACGTTGTATCAGTGAAAATATAACATTTGTATTGATAAAAATTTTCTTTAAAAGTGCTAAATCACTAGCAAAATTTAAACAAAATTTTTCTTCCTTCTCTGTAAATTCAATAGGTTTTCTTGTACTGTATCCAGATACTAATTAATGTTTGCAGTACGGAGATTACTGTATCAGGACTGTACTAATTCCTGTTTGTATTTTTTTTTTTAAATTAATTACTGTCTAATTAATTAATGTTTGTAGTACGGAGATTACTGTATCAGGACTGTACTTTTCTATAAACTACATTTAGAAATGAGTTTTGAAAACTGAATAAGGCCTGTTTAATGAATAAGCATCATAACACTCCAAAATTTCTGAGTTGACAATGAATATTAAACCTACAATGTGTATTACAATGTATGATGTTGAAGATCCATCTTGTTTCCACTAATATATAATATAAACTTAATAAAACAACTTTTGAATGGAAATTAACTCACGTTATGGCGTGACGGCCGTTTCGCTCTGTTGTCTAGAGCATCGTCAGACGACCCACAGTACACTCACAGTACTCAGAGTGTACTGTGGGTCGTCTGACGATGCTCTAGACAACAGAGCGAAACGGTCGTCACGCCATAACGTGAGTTAATTTCCATTCAAAAGTTATTGTCTTACAATATTTACTATTTAAATAATGAATATTAATATACCAATACTTTACGTTATTATAGATCTCTTACCACCTAGTTCCAAATATCTACTATCACTATAAATAATTTTTTTTTTCAGAAAAAAAAAAAACAGAGGATTTTTCTACCATTTCTGTATTGCAGGTTATATATTTGAATAATTATCAATTATCTAACCTCCTATTTCTTCAATCATTTCCTGACGGTCTCCTCTAATCCTAATATTACTTTTATATATTACTAAATTTCAACATTATTGGTAACTACTCATTTTACATCCCCAACCTTTTTTTCAAATGTGTAGACAAACTGATTGTGAACCCATCTTCACTCACAGACCTTTATAGGTCCATGTGAAGATCAATTCCTGAACTAAGGCCTGTCAGTTCACATTCCTATTTATATAACTTGCTTTACTTTTTTTTGGAGCTATCTCAATGTATCAATTGTTTTAAGTCCCATATATTATTCAAATAATCTGAGTGTCATATTTTTGAGTATATCTATATTTAAGTTACTATTGAACTGTTTATGAATTTATTCTAACTGTTAAGTAATTAACTGATTCATCGGAAAATAAATAATATAAATTTATATTTTTTAAGTTGATGTTGAACTGATAGAAATTGATCACTATTTATTTTTTTTATTGTAAACGAAATGAGGAATAAATAATTTTTTAGTTTTGAGTTTGAGTAATCTATTTTCAAATATTTCCTATTTAGAATACTAATAATACTAGTTATCAAATATATAACCTGCAATCATCTTATTATTAGTATTATTATTATAATTATTATAATACTAATAATAATACTAGTATTATTAGTATAATAATAATAATAATATAATAATATTATTAGTATAATAATAATAATAATAATAATAATAATAATAATAATAATAATAATAATAATAATAATAATAATAATAATAACAATAATAATAATAATAATAATAATAATAATAATAATAATAATAATAATAATACTAATAATAATACTAATAATAATAATAATAATAATAAGATGATTGCAGGTTATATATTTGAATAATTATCAATATTCTAATCTCCTATTTCTTCAATTATTTCCTGACGGTTTCCTCTAATCTATTTTCAAATATTTCCTATTTAGAAGATTAGGAACCATTAATTGTTTAAAGCCCTAGTACCTGAATAGCGAGCATGGGCGCCTATTATGTGCAGCCAAATTTCTAGCCGAAAACCGAGGGCTAATGTCAATTACACTACATAACAGTCACTACAGTGCTCCATGAATGCCATCCGTAACTCAGTGAACGTAATACGAATTACGAATTCCAACTTCCACTGATTACTGCTCCCACTGCTGCATCAGCAGTGGTTGCCAGAGAATTTACCTGCACCTACATACATAAACACACAGCTACCACCTACATGCACTCCCAGAACACACTAATGCATGCTAACGCTCACACATATATAAGCTGTTTTCATATAGTTCGTGTATATTTGTATTGTAAGTGCTATTCTCTTCATTTCCCTACTATAAATGATTTAAATAAAGGCAGCCATTCAATTCAATGCTATTTCTAATCTCTCACAAATCAATCCTGTACAGAAGGAACAATTAGTCTGGGAGCACGGCCGTTTGGTAGTCAGCCATGGCGAGGGGAGTGTTTATCGCTCATTTCTAAAAACATGTAGCCCGTGTGCCGCTGCAGATGTCTTCAAGGTCAACTAGTCAACTTTTAACAGGACGGCTAGTAGTGAAACCAGAGCCACGCGCCCAGACTAATTGTTCCTACTGTACATATGAGCAACTGAGACAGTACACGTACTATGAAAAAAAAATGTAAATCTAAAACAATGAAAAACGGTATATTTTTTATATTATATTTCTTAACATAGTATGTATGTCTAACAAACTAAAAACTGACGACACACTCTCGCACATGCGTACAAATCATTTCAAAACCCTGTTGATAACCATTGATAAAGTCCTGGAAGCATACTCAAAAGTACAGAGCATACACATTATTGTTCAATCTATTTATTCATTTCATCAATACAAACCTAGACGTTATCCAAGTGTAAATCTGTTTTGTGAACTGAAGGTCCTAACTGTCCGACAGCTATACATTAAGAATTTAATCATATACATAAATAAAAATAAAAATCTGTTTTATCTAAATCTGTTTTAAATCTAAATGATTTTGATTTTGATTTGATTTTGATCTGAACTTTTCATGACGAAATCTATATTTTTAATACGCTAGGCATATTTTTGTCATAATTGCTTTGGAGCGGTGGTGCTACCGATCACCATGTCCAAGGTGTCGTTAGAAAGGGTATTTGGTCACTGCCAATTGTATGTCGCAGTAAGTAGAGCCCGATCATTTGATGGACTTAAAGTCTACATAAAAGATGGAGAACACCAAGGCAGACTTCGTCGTGACAACCGTGTTTACACTCGCAATATTGTTTATAGAGAAATTTTATAAGGTTTATTAATAAAGTAATTTTTATCATTATTGAATTAACTTGATTTTTTTAAATAGTAACACTTAAGATTAACTACCTACACGCATTGGTGGATAGAGTTTCTCCTTGACAGCGCACGATTTCGTGCGCCAGGTACGCTAGTACTTGATAAAAAGTGTAATACTAAAACTGACACTGTATCTGTATTTGACTTTTATATATTGTTTTACTCTCTTTACTGGAGATGCTTGAGGAATGCATTTCAGAGGCTGACGAAGCTTCTTTTCTTAAGTGAAATGCATATCTCAAGAATATCCAATATAAGTGAGTAAAACAATATTAAAAAAAATAGTAAGTATATTAAAGGGAAATACAGTGTCAGTTTTAATATTAGATTATTCATTTCATATTGAACAGCTCACAAAATCCTCCAGGAGGAGCCGTATTGAAAATCCTAAATTACTTGGATTGCATTAATTTGGAGTAATTAAGTTGGATTGCATTAAAAAGATCAAGTGGAATGATACATTTCTAGAGTTTATATGTAATTATATTAGAAGATATTGTATATATACAATATAAGATATTATTTAAAGAAAGTAAAGAATACAGTTATATAAATAACTAAGTAAAGGAGGGGAAAAACCATAAAAGGTGAAAGAAGAACATTGGAGGTATTGAGAGAAAAAAGTTTTGAAAGCAATAAAAATATAGTGAGGACTTAGCAAATAATAGAATAGATGGATAGATATTTATTATAGGCAATTGCTAAAAGGCTTATCGACTATGGTAACATGTATATCTTAAAATTATAAAAACTAAATAATTATATAAAAACACAGTTCATGTAGATACAGACAAAAACTGAAACCAATTATACTAAAAACAATATAATGCACAATAAATACTATAAAGGATAACTGTATAATGATTATAAATTAAATTGTGGGATCACGATTCAAGTTATACAAAATGTATGACAGACTATGAGATAGATCAACGCACCAACCATGCCGCACAAAAACCAATAAGCCACACGAAAACCATAACAGAATAAGATAAGAATTTTAACTACAGTATACAATGCCTACCTAACCTAACCTAACCTAAACCTACTAGAAAAATGCATCACACAACCTATTTATAATAATTCTATAACGGTTATCATATGCAGGCATATCTTTTTTTCCTTTTCTTTCTTTTTTCAAATCTTTATTTCTCACATGGACTTTATGATGTTCTGAACCCTCTAAATAGATGTGTTTAACGAGTCAGGTTGAAGCGTTGTAAAATTTTATGAATAGAGTAAGCTATATAGTGTGTGTTATATACATACAAACAGCGATAGGTGGCATTTGTCGCTAAACAACGATATTTGTTAGTTTTGTAGAAGGAATATGTTGACATGAAAAACGGCTTAAATGTAGCTGGGCGATGGAGAAACTACAATCTGCTACATTGTTCGATTTGTTGCAAACATGCTGTTGTTCACCTGATTATGAGTTGTTCTTGGCCTCTGAATGAAATGGACATTCTAAATGTGTTAACAAAGTGTTGACCTGACTGTAAAATTAACACTATAAATACGTAAATATAGATTTGGAACCTTGAAATTTCTATTGCTCCTATACCTATTCTATTGCTCATTGTTTAATTTATTGTAAGCATTCATTTTATTATTGTGTTTTATTTTATTATAGGCACCTGCTGTAAAACCTTTTTCAGGTTTAGCGGGACCATTTTGTAATGTCTTTTTATGTAATAAAATTGATTGATTGATTGATTGACCTGCAATCCTAATAATATCCTATAACAAATATATAATATCTTCTTATTGATATCCTTTATTTTAATCCTGGTTTATATCCAATAGCTCTACAGAATTCGTCTGTGGTGGACAATGGAGAAATCCATATCTTTGAGCTTGTCTAAACTAATTGAACTGTGGCAGAGGTTTATATATGAAGAGATAGATGATCAGCTTATTATTGTATAAATTAATAGATTCAGACTCATAGACTAAAGACTATAGCATTATAAATAAAATTGTATTATCCATAAATTTAGAACCTTTTTTCTTTTGAAGTCACAATCAAGCAACAATTAAATATCAATCAATAATTGATACTTTCCAACTCGAACTCAAACTCAAAACTAAATTCATTCTCCGTACATAAAACAGCATAATCGAATTTCATAGCACTACACATCTTATATTGTTTTTATATTAAATTTATCCTTTTTTGTGAAATGTAGTTCAATTATCTTGATTATTCCATCATATTTCGATACATTTTTTTTTTTGAGGATTAAGCCCACAGGTCTGAGACCTGTGCGTGGGTAATGAGTGGATGATGGTGATTTATGAGTTGGACCTACAGTTTTAGGTGGGTTCTGAACCACCGGGAAGTGATTTTAAAGTTAACTTTTTATTGTAAATTCAACGACTTTCAGGCAATTTTAATTGTGAATAAATAATATTTCTACTCACTTTTGGTCAAGCGTTTTCGAGTCATGGAGACTCATCGTTCAATTTAGAATAAAAAGTTAATATTAACAACGAAGATCGGTATGGAACAAGAAATCCAACAACATTTTAAAGATTTCATTACAATCGTTACAATGAAAAGTTAATATTAACAACGCAGATCGTTATGGAACAAGAAATCCAAGAACATTATAAAGATTTCTTTACAATGAAAAGTTCATATTAACAATGCAGATCGTTATGGAACAAGAAATCCATGAACATTTTTAAGATTTTTTTAATAATGAAAGAATGAAATTATATCAGTACAATAGTCAGAAATAAAAGATATAACAATTTTATAAAAAATAGTGAAAATAGCCAGAAAAATGTAATATAACAATTTCATAAAAATCATAACTTGAACTTTATGTTTTGCAATTGGACCTTGAGGCCAGTCTAAACGGAGACAGTAGAGCGGTCTCTTGCTACACGTTAGATAGAGTAGTTCTGGAATGAGTAGAGTGCTCTATGAATCCGTTTTGATCGGCTGCTAGACTTGTCAATGCAATAGCTCTCCATAGCTCTCTCCGTTTATACCGGCCTTAAAACAAACTCATCAATTAATTTGACATTTCAGGCTACATCACTTGCATTCATTAAGTTGTCCCAAATTTTCATGATAAATGTAATAATTCTTCGTTGTTTCTATCCATCTTAAAATAATAAAAGTATGTATCCAATAGCTAGATTAGCAGTAAGAATGTCATATTAAAATAATGAAAAAACTTATTTTTGTGAAATAAGGAACAGTTGCTAGTAATCTGCTTTCATTTGTATTCAAGATGGTGGCGGGAGGATAAAAGTTTAAGGATAAAAACTTATTTTTGTGAAATAAGGAACAGTTGCTATAGTAATCTGCTTTCATTTGTATTCAAGATGGTGGCGGGAGGATAAAAGTTTAAGACTAGAAATTATCATATTTCATTTTTAGACAGTGGTAGATCTATGCTTAAACTAAACTACCAGAATAATAGTAGACAGTATTATGGATAGCAGTCACCTTCTAAACTGAGTTAATTGAACTTCATCTACTAGGCTGCCCTTCTGGTTATGGTTCGCTTGCTTGCACCCCATTGCAAGTTTAACAGAAGTTGTGAGTCACACGAATGAATTATTATTATGGAGATAGTATCTCGCCAAAATAAGCGTATCCTACGTGTAATTCATTTCAGGGCCGAATAAGCATAGTTTTTACATGACACGCTTTTCTAAAGAAGTGTCATAAATGACAAAACTGATATAACAAAATTTAATAGTCACGGCTACAAAACATAAAAAGACGTTTGAATCGAGAAGTCACACTCTTTCCCCCTCAACTTGTACGAAGGAGAAAGAGCCGTGAATCTAACAATCAGATCGAAGTCAGCATTTTAAAAAATTCGATTTTCAATTTCCTAATGGCTGGACCAAGGAGATTTTTGACTTATCCAGACCTAGTGCCTGACGGAGCGAGCGGTCAACGATGGTCTGAGATTTCCCGATTTCTCCATTGGTAATCAGGTATTGTGACACATTTTATATTATACAGTATTTGAAATGTAAACCAAAAATCTTTTTAATCCTTATAAAAAAAAAGTTAGCTGGAAGAATAATTTAATATTACATAATGTCACTTTTCTCACTTTTTGTTTTCATTTTAAATTGTAATTTCTGTCTTTCATCACCATTAATAGTACATTAAAAATAAATAAATAAATAATGTTGATCCAATAAAAGAGGGAGATTAATTAAAAATTGATTCTGTTCACTTTTAGAAAATTAATTGAAATTCTGTATTTTATATTGACTAAGTAAAAGAAAAATTAATTTAATTACTGTACTTTATTTGATTTACAAAAATCTTTTTATAAGTTAGAATAAAAATCAAATATTTATAAATATAAGTTCTACCATCAAAAGCTATGCTGAGCCCTTGAAATATGAATTAGTGAAATATTATTGTCGCGCCCTGTCTTTCATGATTCCCACATTCATAGGGTAAGGTTGGATGTGGTAATTGAGGGGGAATAGGTGCAATAATAATATTACACCAAAATCATTCATGCAGAATCCTTACCTGGTGGAGACTACAAATGGTAAAGGCGCCGTCCTTCAACTAAATTCAATATTACAAATAGTGGAGGATCACCACAAAAGATAGTGATGCTATCATTACAAATGGTGGATGGTAACATTACAGGATAAATGGAATACTAAGAGAGTTTAAGCAAATAGCGTTAAAGATACCGCTTGCGCTGAACTGAACACTCTATAACTCTTCTTGCCCTTAATACAAGATGCTGTAGAGCATAGAGTGGTCAGAATAGCATTAACGTTCTAGTATTTTTCTGCTTAAACTCTCTAGTAGGCCAGTTATTCCAATCATTCCCATCTATCATTGAATCTTTCATATTTCAGTCTATTAAAATTATAATAATAATAACACCACACATATTTGAATTCATAAAATGATATCATGTAATTATATTACATTCACATGTAAAGAGAGCTTGTATTCAAACAACAAGCTACAGTTAAGAAATAAAAATATACTCTTATCAATAAATTTGTAGTATCTATTTCTCTATTTTGTTAAGTTGGTCTATTGAATACTTTCTAATTTATTTTATTTACATTTTGGAGAACTTGGATACAAACTGGCTACTAGCTCTCATGCTAAGGGATCATTTTTTCATTCATAAGTACATGATTTCTTGAATGAACCATTGTACCTGTTTATAAATAACCTAATAAAATGTTATGAATAAAAGACGAAATTACCACAACCACATTTATTAAAACTTAGAGAAACTAGTTTTGGTTGTTACACCATTATCAATCTCAATCAGATTCTGACTCTTGAGTCTGATTGATATTGATAATGGTGTAACAACCGAAACTAGTTTCTCTAAGTTTTAATAAATGTGGTTGTGACAATTTCGTATTTTATTTATTATGGATACCTTTCACAATATCACCTTCGCCACTACAAAGAAAGCTAATAAAATGTCTTACACACAGTAATGAGCCAATCAGCCAATTATAGGTATTCAATATCTCTAGCTTTTTCCACTCGCTCTCTTATACAAAATAGGCTACCCCTTTTCCATTACTCAATGCCTGGAGCATAGTATAATTGAATAGATTTTACTCGTTAATTTATTTCATCCATTATTCACTCTCATTCTAATTCTAAAGAATTCTATTTCGATTATGGTTATTTTCAACTTACGTCTTTCCATTCACCTTTCTCTGAAAAAATGGATAGTTTTCATGTTGCTACACTAGAAAGGGTAGCATGCGATCATATTTGGAGCGAGGATAAAATTAGGAGTTTCAATGATAACCAGCAAAAGAGATGAGTCTCTAGTTTTTTGTATTCTGTTCAGGATCGACACCACCTGGTTTGAATAATCCTGAGAGAGGATGAGTTGAGTAGCCTATGTGAGAGACACACAAAATGTGGTGTGGTTCGTGTGTGGGAGAGTTTATTTTTTTTTGTTTTATGCTTTCATGTGTGTGTGTGTGTGTGTGTGTCGTGCTCTCTATGTTCTAGGCTAGTGAGTAATGGAGAGCTGCAACGGGAGAGCCAAGAAAAGACCATTACTCATTTCTCGGTCTACGCCCCACATATTGGCTCGAATTCATTAAAACTTTCCTGTCGTAACAACTTGCACCAGCATTTTGGGCTGTTTCACCAATGGCCTCAATTGTGAATGCCGCCTGCTCTGAGTAAAGCCACCATTCTGTTCAACCTAATCTTCTATTTTGTCTCTGCAACGGTGAGTTCATAAAACTTTCCTGTCTCCATGTTGGCAAATACATCTTTGAAAATCTCTTAAAACTTCCAAAGATTTACAAATTGGGAAGTTTAAAAGCTTACCCTGGCCATCTGTGAAATAGTTTGAAATCATGAAGTCTAAGGAATATTACCAACATGCCCTTGGCCTGTCACCCCCCCCCCCCCCCCCCCCAACTTGGGAGAGCCTCAACAAAAGGGCTCCAACTTGCAAAAACAGGTCATACATTTGAAAAAAGGGGTCCCTTGAATTTATTTATTTATTTTCTAATCCATGACTTCAGACAAACGTACAAAATAAGAGCAAGGGCCCCCCGAATTCACTTACTAGGGCCCCCAGAGACCTAGCTGCAAGATGTAATTTTTACAAGTAGGTCACTAGTTTCCATCAGTTGACAGCGTGAGGTCCAATCAATCAATTTTCCACTAGAGCTATATTATGTTCTTATAACTTGATTGCTTGAATTTTGCAATTTTGTCAAATTTGCTAGTTAGATAAAATTGACTCATGTAGAATAAGAGTTTTCATTTGAGAGTGATAAAAAAAATACTAAACAGAATTTTAGCGTCAATGGATAATGTAATAAGAATGTACAGTTGTGGTCTGACGAGTTGATCCCTGGCCGATTTTTCCCCTTCTCCTCCAACTCTCTGCTACTGTGCGTTGCAATGACATAAGTAGACACAACTAGTATAGTTGAAGCTGGCTGAAGCGCAGAAAACCTGTTTGTCTCTGGCCGTAGTTTTCAAATTAGGAGTAAAGCATGAATAGAGCATGCGCAGTTGGCTTCCTACTACCGCCGCTCGCTCCCGCACCGAAAAACCAGGGATCATCTCGTCAGACCACACCAGTACTCACTTGACTTATGTTGCATAGCCGGGGTCTTCAAGACGTAATCCTCAAAAAAAGGTAAAGTTGAAGTAGAGTAAATAAAATGACAGTAAATACGGTAAGAGTAAGTAAAATAAAAGTAAATACGATAAGAGTAAGTAAAATGAAAGTAAATATGCTGGGAGTAAAATAAAGGTAAATACAGTAAGAGTAAGTAAAATAAAAGTAATTACAGTAAGAGTAAATAAAATTAAGAAATGAAAATAGTTTCAAGAGTAATTGTTATAACAATTTATACAAAATTGTCAGTAATAAAATGATAGTTTAAGATGAGCTAGTGGAGAGAGGGCGGATCGGGACATCCCTGTCTTGCAAGATAGTAGACTTAGACCTAAAGCTGTGAATAATTATTCCAATTCTCAAATATATGCAATAGATTGTTTATAGTATATATTTTTTTGTTAATATTCTTCTTTGATTTGTTTCAGAATAAGTGAGGATTTGATTTGGAAATTTAACGTTTTCCCTTCAAAATCCTCAAAAGTCGTTGAATCACATCCTGCTCTTATTGAAAAGTAAGAGTTAGATATGATTATTTGCATAATATTAAGAAATGGTGTTCAGATTTTAAAGTGTGTCATAATGCAGGTGAGCATTTCTCAGAAACGTCTATTCATCACAAATAAAACCTGTAACCCACTTAAAATGTGAAAAAGCTGTCTTCGATGAAACTAACAGGTTAGCTATTAACTGGCATTCGTGCTTGTCAATATACAATACATGGAAAACGACGAACTCTAAACTGAACAGAAGTTCTTTTTAATTATAAGTTTTATTGAAAGTAGTTAGTTGATGTGGTGGACTACAGAATGAGCGACTGACAGGGTCTGGCCTGCGGTTATGCTTATTAAGAACCAACTCAAGTAAACAGGGTTGGCAGGTTGGGAAGGGTGGTGAGTGAGAGGCGCAGGTTGAAAGTGAGAAGGTTAAAAAATGATTCAAGCTTTTTGTTAACTTCTATTGAGAGGCTTTTTATCACGGAAGACCTCTCTACTGCCAGCATCATTTTTCTCATCTTCCTTCTGTCTTCCGTTCATACTCCACTTATTCACCGTCTAAATCATCTTTTTCTCTCGACCTACAACACTTTTTTCGTCAAAAACCTTTCTTGTTTTTCCTTCTCGTGATTGTTTGCAGTTTCCATAAGGGATAATCACCACTGTCAACCAGAAACTTGTAAAAGTTGGCTGAAGCTGTAATATTTTTTACCACTAACTTGAAATAACACGTAGAGTAGTGATTAAAAAGTGGAAGATATTACAGTACATTTAAAAAATCAGTATTGCTTTAAAAACCCCTGTGGATCTTAATTACGTGTCTTATGTCTGTATAAGAAAAGTTTCCAATACAATAAATTACAATAAG
Source organism: Conomelus anceps (assembly GCA_948455865.1). Classification (NCBI taxonomy): domain Eukaryota; kingdom Metazoa; phylum Arthropoda; class Insecta; order Hemiptera; family Delphacidae; genus Conomelus; species Conomelus anceps. Next base: position 81,454,129 of record OX418218.1, read on the forward strand.
ACTCAGCACATTACTTTGTAATTGAATTCAATACAGTAAAATAATAATTAATAATAATAATAATAATTAGTAATTGTTGATAATAATTATAATTAATAATAATAATAATAATAATAATAATAATAATAATAATAATAATTAAATAGTATTGGGGAAAGTCAAAACTTGGGTATGGAAACTTGGAATTTTAAATATATCCTGACTTGAAAGTATCAATCCCTCTGATCGTAATTAAGTTATTGGTTCCAGTCTCTTGTTTTACAGGATAAGTTTTAAATCATAAACATATTTTCTATTTTTTGTATTAAAATTTTTGTAGGCACAATTCCAAGAGGATTGATTCATTGGCATCTCAAATCTTAATTCTTATTGTTTAGATGCTTTACAAATAAAAACAATGCATTTAAATATGGAATAATGTATATATTATGAATTTTTTTTTTTTTTTTTTTTTTAAGCAAGTTTTGCAACTTTAGAGTCGCTTCTCGCATCCCTTCCGCCATCGCTCCTTATCTCTCCAGTCCCCCTCTCGCAATCCTCTACTTTCCATTTCCTGCCGAACATTTGCCATCCATATTTTCCTTGGCCTACCTCGCTTCTGATGTAGGTTCGGAGTCCATTCAAAGACTTTCAGCGGTATTCTTTCCATATTCATTCGGCGAAGGTGGCCGTACCATTTTACCTGGTTTTTTCCTATGCTACTCAGTATTGTTTCCTTCACATTCATTTGCTCTCTTATTACTTCATTTCTTACTTTATCCAATAATGACAAGCCTGAGCATCTTCTCCAATACATCATCTCCGCAGCAAGCAATTTTGAAGAATGCCTGCGATCCATGACCCACACTTCTGATCCATACGTCAATATTGGTTCTATCATAGCTTGATATATGTTTGTTTTGGTTTTTTTCGTTAGTGTTTTATTCCACAGAATTGGATGCAGTGCCCTGATTATGTTTTTTCCCTTTCCTATTTTTTTCAAAATATCTACATTGTCTCTGCCATCCTCATTTATTGTAACGCCCAGGTAATTATATTGCTTAACACCTTTTATAACACCAAACTCTGTCTGAATGTCCTGGGACATGCCTCCAATGTTTAAATAATTTGTTTTATCCATGTTAACTTCCAGTCCCCAATCCTGAAAATCCTCTATCAGCTTGTTAAGCATATATATCATATCCTGCTGGTCTTCTGCTAATACTATTTGGTCATCTGCAAATTATGAAATAATATCTTTAAACAGCTATCTGTTCAATAAGATAAAGATAATCTCCGTCCTCCTAGGTCTACTTTGTAACGGTGACCGATTAGATTGGCCAGCAAAAAAGACACTGTTCTCTGCTGTAAAATCACTTCCCGGTGGTTCGGAACCCACCTAAAACTGTAGGTCCAACTCATCAATCATCATCATCCAACTCATTACCCATGCACAGGTCTCATACCTATGTGGGCTTCATCCTCAAAAAAAAACAATGTATTTCAGTATAAGGTTCCATGACACTGATACAATGAAGAGATAGAGGTGTGATTATAAATAAAAATTCATGAACTCCAATTTGTCCCTATTTACAAGCATGATAATTGGTAACAAAGACTTCAGGTACTAGAACGATTCATCTCTTATAATAATTAGAGATGAGTCTACCACATAATTACATAGAATTCTTTATAAATAAATTCGCAAAATTTGATAATTGATAATTGAAATTGTTTATTGGCAGAAACAAAACTTTTACAAACAATCTTAGAAAATACAAAATGAGCAATATAATAATTATAAATATGACAAGATAAAAAATAATATTACAAAATAAAATGAATTGCCAATTGAGTATTTGCATCTCGAGGTACTAGACCTGTGTGAGATGGTGACTTAATAATAAATCAAATAAATGAATAGATAAAAATAACTAAAAGTATATATATATATATATATATATATATATATATATAAATGTGAAAAACGCAATAAATATAAAAATTGGTGATTATTAAATGATAATTGCCTTTTTTAAGGATTTAGAGTCTAGACAGGAGACATCCTTGAAAATTCTGGAATATTTGCTCTCGGTTATTGTTTCAAAGCTACTTAGAAATATATTTTTTATAATTTATTCAATTTGATTGCTGTTGTCATGACATCACACCATCTAATCAATCATGTTTAAAATGAGTCTCTCTTTTATCTGCTTCCGACTCAGGAATTGATTGGGAAATTACGGGCTACAAGATGTCAATATAGCAGTATGTAATTAAGAGCAGACAACGGGAAAATGCTTCCAAAATAAACTTATAATATTAATTAAATGGCGCCCCTGTTTTGTTTCTAAATGAACAAGGTCAACAATAATGACACCAGTCTGAAATATTATTCAACCTGAACTCCTTGATCTGAAAATATTTTTATAAAAGATTAATTTTTTCAAAACCAGAAGGAGCAGTTGAAGTTGATCACAGGCACTGTTCTCTGCTGTAAAATCACTTCCCGGTGGTTCGGAATCCACCTAAGACTGTAGGTCCAACTCATCAATCACCATCATCCAACTCATTACCCACGCACAGGTCTCAGATCTATGTGGGCTTCATCCTCAAAAAAAAAAAAAAAAAAATTTCTTTGAAATAATGTAGCCTACTACGACATGAGCAGGATAGGTTGATGAGGAAGTTCAGTAGATAACTTATCTAGATCTAATTAAAAAAAAAATTCACATCTAAAGAAATGTATGACTTGTGAGATCTAAGTGGACGCTGGAAACACTAGATCTAGGAAACACTGTATACAATCAAATTTGATATTTATTTTTCGAGATATCTTAGATCTCACCAGACCCTCCATTACAACCTACAAAATTCTAGTAGAGAATACTTATTTTTTCCGAATCTATTCAAATTAATGACTTAAAAGCTAATAGATCTGCTGCCTCTTTTAAATACTGTATTTGTTCTTGTAGAATGCTTAACATGTCTAGAATCTTGCTAAACCTTACATTAGAGCATAACTGAAGGATATAACTCAATCGGTGATACATCTACTTATTTTGGATGTCCATATCAGTATAATGTGTATTAAGTATTATTATTATTATTATTATTATTATTAATATTATTATTATTATCATCAACAAATCAATAACTGACAATATTGAATTATATTTTGAGGGGAATGAATAATCTAGAATCCAGTGTCTAGTGTCTGCTCTGATTTCAGTCCGGGTCTGACCCGGTTAGCTTTGGCATAATTATTTGTTTCCATCATAATAATTACTGGATTTCTGCCTTCAGGCAGGTCCTGCTCAGCCATTTGATTAGACCGCAGACTCGCCCTGTTCACAATATATCAGTTGGCCTGAACTTAAAATCCATTGTTCCATTCATGTACATTCCATTCATTTCAATAGTTTATTCATCTTGAAAAAACTTATTTTTGGTGCTTACAACATTTTTATGGTCCTCATTTATTTTAAGGTTGATTTTCAGATGTGAAATGCATCCCTCAAGCATCTCCAATATGAGTGAGTAAAACAATATATAAAAGTGAAATACAGTGTTACTTTTAATATTAGAGTGCTCATTAAGTATTTCGTCATGGAAAACATCACAGATTTATTTTAAATTAGAGTAATTTTAATTTTGTACTCCATCTGAAACTACCAAAAATTAAAAATCGAAACGTTCAGTTTATAATCGTGTTTTTTGCTAATTTTGTTTGAAAAACACCTTTATTTTGAAGAAAATCATAACTATCGATCAAAAACTACCGTTCTTCTCAGGGAAACTAGAAACATCGTTACATTTAGTGGACGTCTAGTTATTAGTTAGGTCTGCTATGGATATGAAACTACCGTTTTAAATCGAATAGTATAGTTAGAAATTGCGTTTTTCTTCTATTTTACCTGAAAACCAACATTATTTTTCAAGAAATGCGTGACTTTCAATCAAAAACTACTTAAAGTTGCGGAGGAGTTCGAGAAATACCGTTAAATTTCTTGAATAAGTCTACTAAGAATCCAAAACTACCGTTAAAAATCGAAAAGTACAGTTAAAAAACATGTTTTTTGTTGATTTGCCTAAAAAATACCGTTGTTTCTGAAGAAATTCGTATATTTCGATCGAAAACTACCGTTAGTCGCGGAGGAACTTGAAAAAACCGTTCATCTAATGTGTAAGTCTGCTACATGAATTCGAAAGTAGTCAAAAATCAAAAAATAAAAGTAGAAAGAATTACTTTTCCTTTGATTATGCTTGAAAAAAACGTTAAATTTTGCAAAAATTCGTATTTTTCGGTAGAAAAATGGTATGAAATGGATATAATTATTAATATAATATGTGCAATAACAATAACAATAACTTATATCAATAGCCAACTGTTGTGTGCGTTCAAATATGACGATATGACACCAGAAGATTCAACCAAAGCAGAAATCCGGGAGATACATTTAAAAAGATAAATCAAATTGTTTTTGACAGATTCAGCAACAGAATCTTTAAATTATTTTATCAATAATAATTATTATTTATAATTATAGTCATTCTTAATAAAATGTTTTTGAATAAATTTGGATTTTTTCTTAGTATTTAAAATACGAGCTACTTAAATTTGTTTGTCAAATCTGAAGTAAAGCCAATGTTTAGATAGCTTGTTGAGAAAAAATTCTCTCCATAAGTGGAATTAAGAATTCAAAAAGATGTAGTACGGTACTCAATAGTGTCAGCAAGAGCACATGTATGAAAACTGTATCCAGTGATGTGAAAATGATGTGATACAAGAGCTCAGGAGCAATATTTTTGTTGTTAAACCGTTGATTGTTTCAAGTCCAACATGAGTTAATTTCATTAATTCTCTTTCTTGTGAAAAGTGCACGTTCACAAATGCAATCAACAGGCAGCGCTTGTTCGAAGTTCTTGAATAAACTTTAATCAAGTTTTGTTCTACAAACATAGAAATTAATCTTCTTGGACCATAAAATCATATGTATCCAAGTTTTGAATTGGAAGCACTGGATAATCGTTATTTCATTTAAATCATCCTGTCATTAAAATAGATGAGGTATAATTATTTGATTTTATTAATAATTTTACTGTCAGGATAACATGTTTTTGTATCTAATATAATAATTCTAATAATTTTTATCTAATACTTCAAAGACGCTAATTTTACCATTGAATGGCAGGAGATGGAAATCAATCAACCCGTCAATCTTGAATTTCCAGAAAATCTTTGCAGAGTTTTTAAATTTCAAAGTTATGGTGTTCTGAGAAATTTGTTGTAGTACGTGGTAGAAAAATGTTTATTCTTTATTCATTGTGGAATCTTTGGAAACATTAGTTTTTTCTATCAACCTGCTATACTGTTCATCAAAAAAGATTGAAAAGTGAAAAAAATGCGGAGGTGAAGATGAATGTTACAAAGTAGAAAGATACATGATTTAAAATGAACGAGAATACTTTTGATTGATTGAAAACCTTTTATTCATTAAATGTACATAATATACATAGAATAGCGTCATAAACTAAAATTACAAACACAGACACAAGAAATCCAGCATGGATAACAATAAATTAAAATACACATATAGAAAATCAGCAAGAGGAAATATCATAGCATCATTCTTTTTCATAAAATTCTTGTAAAGAATAGAGAGACAGCTTAACCAAATATTCTTTCAAACGTGTTCTAAATTTGGCAGTATTATTTTCCAATTGCAGAGATTGCGGCAATAGGTTGAAAAATTTCAATCCCATATATCCCATATATCTTGCTTTTTTCTTGAAAAATTCTAAATTATGTTTTTCAACTGTCATTTGATTTACGGGATTGTAGTGATGAGTTTTCTTATTTTCAGAATTTTTCTTAATTATCATTATCACATCAAAAATGTATTGGCCATAGACAGTTAGAAAACAAAGCTCAGAAAAAACATGCTTAACCGAATCTGTTCTTCTTAGATTCATTATAATCAAAGGCTTTCGAGAGAAGAAATAACGAAATATAAAAGCTTTTCAAGATAAAGAATTCGAATTAATTATCAAGTGAAGGATAGAAACTCAAGAATATCAGTTTTATTTGCAAAGCTGGATTGTTTAGCTGAAATTGATATTGCGAATTCCGTTAGCTGATTAAATCTCAAACCACAATTTGAACAGCTGACCTTTCATGGCTCAACAAATACAATGCATCCTGTTAGCAAATATGCTCATTGACTGCAGCAAGTGTACTTAAAAGCTTATAAATTACATTTGCAAATACGAACTTTGAACTTTCGGTAAGTAGATTATTGCTTCAAGTTAAACAATTTTGTCTAGAATGACCATGCTTCCGACAAGAAATTGCTGTTATTGGCTTCATGATGAATACTGATGAATTCTCAGAATATTATGAATCTGCCTGAAATTATCATTGAACTAACTGCATTCGATTTTTCCTTTTTTACAAAATTTCTTTCAATGTGCTATATGGTACAAATTTAAACATTGACTTTTTTAACTGTATTAATTTGACTTTCACTTAGGACACTGTTTGAAGTATATTTGTAATTTTATTTATTCTTCCACTAATATGGCATGGATTATGCTTAATAGCGTGCATTTAATGAGCATGAATTATGCTTGATACAGTAATTTGTACTTCAGAGTTTGCTCCCATTCATATTAATACTGAATACTTTTTTGTATTACTAATCCTAAATCCGATGGTTCGGAACCCACCTAAAACTGTAGGTCCAACTCATCAATCACCATCATCCAATTCATTACCCACGCCTAGGTCTCAGGCCTATGTGGGCTTCATCCTCCGAAAAAAATACTTGTTTATCCCTGAACAATAATTTGGTTATGAAAGTTATGAATTATTATTATGGTATATAAGTTATGAATTAAGAACAGGATATTCATTAATAAAAATATATTGTATACTAAAATAAATAAATACTATACTAATAAATACTATACTGTATTAATAAATATAAGTATACTAAAATATGTAATATGCAATATCTCTATGTCTAGCCCCTGCTGAAAATTTTCATATGGGCGCCCATGCCTGTGTTACTAGAAAATCATGATGTAAAATGCTCTCGAACAGTTCAGTACATACGAGTGTTATGTGTATCAAAGTATATGTACTATACTATGTATTAAACATTGTTAAATTCGCTAATGTAAAGTCAATTCTTATTAGATTTTCGTGTCCACAGAATGCGTTTGACCCCTTCTCGTAGCTAAGGTGGGTCTGATCATGGCCTCCCACCTTCTGTTCTGCTTGATTGCCCACCGTGTTCGTCCAATAGACTTCTCATTGCTGTTACAATGACTTATTCATTTATCGGCTGCTCTCGCCAACGCAAAGAAATCAATCAAACTCATTACTAAAGATCAATAAACTCTTCAAAATCCAACTAACCAGTGTATCTGGTTCTTTGTACCAATGTAAATGTAACAAGACGAAAAGATGTGATATTAATGTGACTTTCAGACTGGCGAGAAGACTTATTAATTCGGTAATTTCATTTTTTATACTATACGAGCGCTATATATTTTAATATGGTATTTTAAATAAATTATTCGCATAATAATCATATTTATCTTCAATTGGTACATGAAAAATTAAAAAAAATGAACAAGCAATTATAGGGCCAAGCTAAGAGAATACTTTAGAATGGAGGTTCATATAATATCCCATTAATTTAAAAAAATGACGACTAGATGACTAGCATATCATGTCAAGTGACTTAAGAATATTTAATGTAATTTGACATTTAGTACTACTATCTATCTACCTTGGTATAAATCGAGTAGAGACTAGAGTATAAAAAAACAATAAAAATAGAAAAACGAACTGAAAAATTATAGTTAGAAAAGTGAGCATTGTCGGGTTCTGTGTATAGTAGCAAGTGTGCCTTTGTTGCTTTTTAGCTTAATTTCCTAATAGATCCAGCATTTTTTTTTAGATTACTCCTTGGAGACTCCGGTTAAGGAGTATAAGACAAGCAAGATCAAAAATAATTATATACATGCAGTGACGTAGCCAAGATTTTGAAATGGGGGGGGGGGGGTCGATTGACCGGGGGGGGGGGGGTGGGGGGTCTGGAGGTACTTCCCCGGAAATTTTTTGAAAAATAGAGGCCCTAGAACCGTCTTTTTTAGCTCTCCTGGCATTGAAAATTAACACCAACATCAGTGCTTTGTCTTATTTTACGTTTAATTTAATGGAAAATTATATAAAATTTAGGACCGGAAGGGGGGGGGGTCCGGACCCCCAGGACCCCCCCCCCCTGGCTACGTCGCTGATACATGCATTATTACCAATCTTATACATTATTTATTTAAATCAGTTTTAACAGACACTGTAAGAGACTGAAAATACTCATAAAAGACTGTACGAGACATGAAAGCACTGCAGCCTTCAAGCATGAACATTTTAGCATGTAACTGTTTCTCGATAATTCCGTTTCAAATCCATTTTTAAGTGAGTTCTAGGAACTGTTCATCCTAATAGTTCATCTAATGAGAACACACATCTAAGTTACCATTTCAAGGATATAAAATTACTAATGAGGTAATAAATATGACTTCAATAGTTTTTTGATTTAAAAAAAAATTGGTTACTGATTTTGATTGCTTGTTTTGGTTGTAATTTTAATGAAATTTTCAAATTGTTTAAAGCTTCAATCCTATATAGACTTTGCGGGGTTAGCCGCAACTTGAAAAAAGATTATCAAATAATAATGAAAACAATTACAGTATTTCATTATCAAATATTATCTTGATTATGACTAACTGTAGCTCATTTCCAACGAACCCATAAGACCAATTGGTCTTATGTGTTCGCTGCTCATTTCATTTATACTTTTGACACATAATTCTGTAGATCAATTTTAAAATTTAGCTGATTCTTTAAGCTCGCAGCAATCTTTTTCTATTATTATTTTTATTTGAAAATTCTTTCTTGGATTGCTTGTAGAAATATATTTTCCCCAGGTTCATGCAACTAAGTTATTTCACCCGGACCAGCCATCGACTAGTAGATGATGTGCACTGAAGAGATTATTTTCCGACGGACAGAAAAGCAATAATTTCTAGATTTTCATTTATCCTGCTGGGCGTTCCTGGGTATATTGAATTTTTACTGCGAATCGAGGGCGTGTTTCCACTGATTTCTTTTTCTGTTCTTGCGCTCTGTTTTATTGCCGCGATGTTAGCGATATTAGACAATCAGCTTTGAACCTGTAAGTCAGCGTCCGGGTCCGAGAAGCAGCTCTTTAATGCCTCCGGCTTAATTTGATTTGCTAGCTGCAGCCGGAGCAGTCCGCAGCTAGCCTGTAATCATGCACCTGTGTCCAGGACCTCCTTCAGCTAGCGACATCGACACCTCCCCCTCCCGCCAACTCCAAACTACACCCAACCACTTTCCAATTCTTATATCTCTGTCTGATAAATAATACAGAAATATATAGCTCCATACATGTCCTTCTGACATTCGATGTAATCGGCTTACTATGGCGCAACACTTGAGAGAAACCGAAGACAACTTGGATGAATTAGATCAACGCGAATGAAAAGCTGCTCCTGATTCTGATAAGAAAAGTATCGTACAATAATCACATGCTATTGATTAGGCTAAAAGCTTCAAGGCATAAGATTGATAATTCCCATTTCTAGCAAATTTACATAAAAACTGGTTGGGGAAGTGATATAGTCATTGCAAAAATTAGTCAACTCGTAAAATCTGAATAATAATTAGGCTGGAAAGTTATGTAGAAGCTTCTATACTTTGGAGGGTGGATTTCACTGAATATGGTAAAACTTTGAAGACAATAATTTGTATTATTTAAATAATATCACAGGCTGTAAAATAAAATAAACAGTAGAAAATCCAAATCGACTGGTTTACAGAATTTAAAAAGTATATGCAAAAGTTATATATAGCAGGGACAGATTTTCAAGATTGAGTAAGACTGAGAATTAAACTTGAAATTAATGTCTTTCCAGACGAACCAAAAATTGAAACTTGGAATCAAGAAAGACGTATTAAACGGCAAATCATTAGGATGAAGGAGTTTTGGAGGAAGAAAGGGAGGTCAACATGGCATGGTGAATGCGTGCAGTCCTTAGTAGGCTTATTTATATACAAAGGGGATCACAGGCCATAGTTGAAAAGTAGAATTGTGAAATTGACAGAATTGATTAGTTTATTCATAATAACTAATCAGCTTAAACATAATACAGTCATAATTAGTGATAATTGATCATAACTAATACAAACAACCATCATTGATAAAATAACAAAATGCATTATTAACAAAACTGAAATCTGAAGAAAATAACTAGAAAAACCAGTATGGTGAAAAGAAGGGAGTTGAAGGACTAGAAAATTCAATTCTATTGAGAAATTTATGAAAATATTATTTGAAAGCTTACGAAACAGTAAATAGCTATCCAAAAATTTAGCACCTTTAAGTTTCAACGTTGTATAAGCCAGAATTTATTGACACTTCCTCATATAATTAAAACCAATATAAAAAATATTGGATATAATCATCCAATATAAAAAATATATACAGTAATATAATAATGTTCACATCCATAGTGGTTTTCTTCAGCTAGCTCCTTCCTCTTGATTATTTTGATGGAATATTTGTGTGGATGATCTAGGTAAAATAGAATTTTTTGAAACTAGTTTCTCGAAGTTTTAATAAATGTGGTTGTGACAATTTCGTCTTATTTTTCATTAAAATAGAATTATTATTATTTTGATGAAATGTTATCATATTCTCTTATCATTATCCAACCAAGTCTCAATATTACAGTCGTCGTCAATATTACCACTGAAAAGCTATGTAATTTGACTTCCTATCATCGCTGTGTTACTAATCAACTCATCAATTATCACCCATTTTGTGATCTGAAAATATTTGACTGTTTTGATAAATTGTAAATCTAGTCTGATAAAGAAATTAAATGAGATACTTGCTGTTAGTAGTTGACTGAACTTAGTACAACAAAGTAATGCTTGTTGATTGGTTCTTAAGATTCGTTACCGTACTATAAAGACGTGAACATAGTTATAATAGAACTATTCAATACCGGCTACTTCTTATATTTTTCCAATTTGAACTCTTAAAAACCCCCTGGTAAAAGGAAATTATCCAGTTTGGAGTTCCACGAAGCAGCTAGTTGCTTCGTTAAAAAAATCTAGACGTCCTGATAGAAATTTTACAAATGTAAAGACTCTGTTGGTTGGCAGTTTCAGTTTGCTCGTTATTTTTCCCTCACAAAGAAAAAATATCTACATTGTGGAATCAGTTTCCCCAGTCGTTCTCAAACAGTAGCCTACGCTTTTCAATTTTTCAACTAAACGCATAGGTACTACAGTTTTGTTGGTGCTGTTTTAATACTCAATATCATGGTGAATTTGAACTTTCAAATATGAAAATAATGAATATCTATTGGTTAAAGAAAAAAATCTCTATTAGGCAGAGTAATGAGTTGTTCTTCCGAAAATTCTCATATCTCAATGTTTCCAAATCTCAAATGCCAACTAATTGCGAGAATTCGAGAAAAGTTGAGTTCATTGTTTTTTTTGTAGATTGCGTCTTGGAGACTCGAGTTGAGGAATATAATATAAGTCAGATCAACAATTATACCAATCTTATAATCTTATACACTAGTTACCATAATAATTACTATATCAATTAGTAGAGGTGAAGCTTAATTTTGATGTGGAAGGAATTCTTGTACACTATAAAAAGATTTAACGAAATATTTTTTCAATTGATTTTTAAATATTACTATATTTTGAGGACTTTTTAAAAACTGCGGTAGCTTGTTGTAGAGTTTCCTATCGATATAACTAGGTTTTTGTTTGAATAAGCTGTTATTGTGAGTCACCAATTGATAATCTCCTCTGCTTCTTGTATTATAATCGTGTACGTCCAGATTTTGGTTAATATCACTTTTGGTAAATGAGGATGCAAGAAACTGAGTTGATGACAGTATTCCCAATTCAAATTTTTATGGTGAATGACAGTAAAACTAACAAGAATATCACTAGATATCTTCAAAAAATTTAAATCCGAGCTCTTAGAATTCTTTAATGGGAAAGGGCGAAAATGAAATGAAAAAAATGATAAGTTCTGATTTATCTTCGATCATCATAAATTAAAGTCTCATATTCGCAAATAATTCTCACAAATACGTTCCACAGAACAATATTAAATTAATGTGATTTTGATTCAATGGAATTCAAAATATCAAAGATGGACGGTTGAATATCAAAGATGGACTGACTAATTAATTGGGTGGTCAATAGGTAATGTTCGACACAAACTTACAACTTGATTAATTAGGTTATTACTGTTCAATTAGCGATCGGTTGTCAAATTAAATTGAACTAAACAGTTCAATCAAATATTGGTTGTTTCATGAAGCGTTAAAATTTCAAGAGTCAAAATTGAGTGCCAAAGTTTCATGGAGATGAAAACTTTCGTCACTGCCTTCGGTCTATCTCTCATGAAGATCAGATTTATTTTTAACAAATTCTCTTGAAAAAATGCAGTATTCTGTCCAATCTTTCCATATTTGTACTTCCTGATTGCACTTCTAACTCGAGAGAAGGCAGAAAGTAGATCATGTATCACGAAATTTGTTGTAAAAGGCGCAACTAGCACCGCAAGGGAATGCGATGCAAGGGCAGAACGGAGCAGTCACTGGTCATTAGCACAACGTAGATGCATAATAACTTATTGGGCGGTCAATTGCAGTGCAGAGCATCGTTTGTATCCCTACAGAAATTCCCTTTGCAGATGGCGGCCTCGCAGTCAACCGGAAAACCACACGTTGCACATCTGATATCTATAAATAGGTTCGCAAACTTGCTGTATAGTGGACTATTCAATCATTCTCTGCCGAACCCCTTAGTACTGAATAGTAGGGGCAGCCAAACACGACGGTGATCACTTGTCAGTGAAACTGCGCTTTGTGTCTACAAAGTGCTAATTCAAACCCAGAGACCATTGAACGAAAGTGATTCGGAACATTGATTAATGTAGAATCAACAGATGCAACAATATCACGGTATTTTCTACGAAGACACCACCTACCGGCACAACAATACACTATTTAGATAATTTTGGTACTCTGTGAAATACATTACAATATAATGATCATTTGATTCATGATGGCTATCAGAATTTCAATACAATAATACTGTATGAATTCATATTGTTTAGGCTTGTGACAATAAGCGTTTTCTTTAGGTTCGTGTTGGAGATACTCTGTGTGGTTGTTTGAAAACCAATCGTATTTTTTAATTATTTCCCATACAAGTGGCTATTTTATTATTTTTTTCAAGTTTAACAATATAAACATATTTATTTAACCACTTGTGAACGTCTATACAGCTCATCTACATCTTCAACTATAGCATGCGCGCAGGAAATCGCCCATGAAGGCTATTTTCCATAGGACTTATTTTGATTTGATAGGACTCAATTTATTTTGTAAGCTATAAAAATTTATATTTCTTACTTGTTTTTCTAATGTTATGTATACATTTTGTAACATTCATTCATTTTATAATGTGAAGGAGATGGAATAAAATATTCATTCATTCAGCTTGTGAGCTCTGTTGGGTAACCTTAAAAAAGGAGGTACTCAGGGTTTTGGTCTTATTTTTTTTAAAGTTTATTCCATTGGATGTTATTAAGGAATTAAAATGTTATCTATTGCCATGAGAAATATGTTTTCATCAATTATTTTGTGAAATATGGGGGGCTTGAGGTTGATTTTTTTCTATTTTTTTAGGGGTAGATCATCTCCCCTGCGAGTCATCTAAGAATTTTTATAATTTTTTATAACTGAAATACACCTTAGGGAATAGAATGGCATATTTTTATTTCAAACATTTAGCTTTTTTAAAATAAAGTTTTAAAATACTAAAAAAATTTCAAGACTTGAGCCTCTAAAAATTATTTTTATTGCAATAGATAACATTTCAATACTTTAATAACATACAATAAAAGAAACTTCCAGAAAATCTTTCTACCAAAACCCTAGCTCACAGCCTTGAACAGATTATATCATATTAGATTAGATCAGTGGTTCCCAAAGTGGTCCATGTGGACCCCCTGGGGTCCACGGGGACCTGCCAGGGGGTCCATGTCAGTGAAAAATAAAATTGGGGGTCCATGATATGTTAATGGGGGTCCACAATAGCGAATGTCTTTGGATCGGGGCGTGGTATATGCTATGTACAATCTAATATCAAAACTGACACTGTATTTCTAGGTAAATTAAGATTTTTACTCACTTATACTGGAGATACTGGAGGTATGCAAACAGAATCTTCATCAGCCTAGAAGTGAAATGCATCCCTCCAATATCTCAAGTATATGTGAGTAAAAATCATAATTTAAATAGGAATACAGTGTCATTTTTATATTAGATTGTTCATCAAGTTTTTGTGTTTTTTGTAATGGAAAACATCACAGAGTACCAGTAGGCTACTTATGTAATTGTATAATACTGTTATAGTTATACGTACATGCAAGCAAGCATTATATATATTTGAAATGAAAGCGCTTTCTATGAAAACAATTTCAAATCAGAGAATTCATACTTAGTTTTCTTATATTTGAAAATTATAAGCCTTCACTGGTAGGTCACTAAACAAGTCAGGTACTTAAAATTTCAAGCTATTTTCAGCAATATTGTTATAAGCAAAAGTCGCCTTATATTTCAAAGTTATAAACAAAAGGAGCCTGGTATTTATATTTGAATGATATTCTATCATATTTCAAAAAGAAACGTTTATTGGTAGGTCACTCAACAACTTAGGTAGGTACCAAAGTATTCAAGTTATTTCAGGTTTATTATTATGAGGAAAAGGAGCCTAATGTCTTTAAATTATCAAACCGTACTGACTTTCTTTAACATTCTAGCAAGCTCTTGCTTATTCAATTAATAATTGTTCAAAATTATTCTGATGGAAAACAAATCTGTGCACAATAAATTACATTTATTTTGAAAATAAATTCTAGCTATAGTATTAATGTTTAGTTTTTATTTTTCACGTTTACAAGAACTTCTAATAAGGTCTAATAAGCTTCCTTTTATATTACTCTACGTATTTGATAAATTTAAATCGAACTAGGAATCTTAGTAGTCTATTCAATTCTAATAAATTTGTTCTTATCTTTTGTTTAATTTTTGGAGTCAGTTTTTAATATTCTTGTTAGAACACTCAATTACTGTCATCGGCGTAATGACGGGGGGGGGGGGGGGTACCAGGTTACAAACCCCCTTTAGCCTGTGAAAGAGGCCCCAAAAATGAGTAGGGAGGCATCAATAAAAATACGATAATATCGGTTACTGGAGGTGAAAAAAAGTTTTCATATGTGAAGAGTAGCTTAAATAATGTTACAGCTAGAAAAAAACTATAATTTTAATACTTTAATTCCTTAAAAAATACTCTTATTAAAGCTATAGAGGGGATGAGGCGAACAAGGCAAGTTTCCTTGGGCCTCAACGTCAATGGGCCACATCATTTTACAAAATGTAAGCAAGTGATAAAACAAAAATAAAATAAGGGGTCCCAAATTGTACAGCTAGGGGCCTCCAGGGCCTCTTTTTTCCAGTTTGGACCTCTAGAGGCCCCTCAGAAGCCTAACACCCGCGGGCCCGTTTTTATTGCCAGTATAGTCATGCGAAGTAGAAATCCAAGTAGGCTGCATCTAGAATATTTTCAAATTTCAACGTTTATACATAAGAGTCCCCTAATTGTCTCGGCTTTGGGCCTTCAAAGACCCCACGATGCTGGTGGGTCCCAGTATTTTTGGAGCCCCCAAACATGGGTTTGAATTTCCCCAGACCACTTGAATGAAGTTGACACAGTAGGCTTGAAAGGAGAAAAGGACTCTTAATATTTTTGCAGACGGGCTTCAAATGCTGATTTCTGGAGCCCTGAACCTTACTGTTCAGATCTGATACCCCAAAGAGTTTTCTTGTGATCGTGAAATTTGTATCGCCATGTATCAATCAACAAATAATATGAGGGTTGATAGCCATAAAAAAAAGCTAAAAGTTGCACTCTCAAGAACTTGAGAACAATTTTTTTCAGAATCCCCAATGTTTTGAGTTTCTGTCACCATCTATTTATGTAATTAGAAAATTACTATAAGTTGAAGTTTGGATTTGGATGTGTTATTAATTCATTCGCTCTTTGCAAGTTGAACCAAGTTCCATTCAAAGTCATTATAATTTTACACATTTTACATACCAGTATTCCAATATTAGTGAATAGTTCAAAAGATTACACAAAAATAGAAGAGAAGTTTATTGCTCTCTCTGGTGTCACTCAGTACCTTTTTCCCTAGCTTCCCCAGCTTTTTCGACGAATGGTTATCAGTTGGCTTACATTCGAATTTTATCTTTAAATTGAAGAAAAAATTCAAACTAGTTACACAGATTTTTTTGAGTACAGAAGACAACTAGGCATAGCTTAAAGACTAACTAGCATAGTAATGCTAGTTGGGAAATCGAGTCTTTAATTGAAAATTGGTGTTTAGGGTGAAGGTGTGAAGGAGCCTCCAGCCTCAACTCTGTCCCGGGCCACTAAAATGTCTCTGGGTGGCCATGATTGTAATAATAATTTGAAACCACTATAACTTGTTAAATTGGCTTTATTAAATTAGTATTTTTTAGATTTTATACATAAAAATTTGTTCACAACTAATCAATTAACTAACAATAAACGAAAAGTGGGTTCAAGTTCTTAGACAAACGATTAATAAAAGCAGTGATTTGTCGAATTTAAGCTTTCACTTTACCCAATTTATAAACTCCATTTTAATGGCAACTCGTATAAAATTACTGATTTTGAGTCTCAAATCAAGCTCTCAGCATCGAAAATTCAAAAATTTTCCCATAATGTGGACTAAAATAAATGGATTAATGCTTTTCTAGACATGAGTAGAATCTCTTGGGATACGACGTTAGAGGGACTACTTATTAAAAATTTTCCGGGGGAGGATCGCCGGGCCCCTCTCACCCTAGGGCGTATTCCATACCCCTAAGACCCCCCGGGGGCCCCCAAATCTCCAATAAGCCCCCCATTAAAAGATTTTCGCTACGCTACTGATTACTGTATCTGTATCGCCCTTTTGTCACAAATTTGATGCAATATTCTAAAAAAGGTGAATTAAATTCATTGTTATTATTTTCCACCTCTTCTCCTCAATTCTCTCTCTCTATCACATTTCATAAACAATGAGTGTCGTGTTTGCCCACATTGAGCAGCATTGCTGATTCTAATAGATGCGAATGTTGCAATTACTACAAAGGACACAATGTTGATAATAAAATACCGGCCGTTATACTTCTTGGGTTCCATAAATACTATTTCTCTATAACCAAAAACAATATTTCATACTATTTGATTATTTCAATTCAAATTAGACTATATTACAAAAATTTACCAAGTTTATGTGCTTTTTAATGTTTTCTCCACCACAATTTGAATTGGTTACTGTGAGCAGTAGTAGACCTACTTCATCAGCTTTAAAAACACATTTCAACTTATAGTTTAAAAAAAAATTAATAACATTTATGCAGGGGGTCCACCTAAAACCAAAAATCATGACAAGGGGTCCATGAGGCAAAAAAGTTTGGGAACCACTGGATTAGATCAATACAGAATAGCACATGATAAGTTAGCAAGTGTTACATTGTCTAAATTACCGATACTAGCGCAGTTGGTTGGAAGGCTTGTCTGTGATAAGATAAGGCTCTGGCTGGCTTCGTTTCCTTCAGCCTTAGGTCATCATTCACCCATGGATGTTTCTCATCATTCACCCATGGATGTTTCTCATCATTCACCCATGGATGTTTCTCATCATACACCCATGGATGTTTGTCATAATTCACCCATTCACCTCGTTACCCACGCACAAGTCTCCAGACTCATATGGGCATTATACACAATAAAAAAAATATAGTGCTAATACTGTGTTACTAATATGTTTTACTCAGTGATTGAATTCGGTATGAGACCAGTTATCTACAGTAAAAGTAAAGGTCTACTAGATATCATAACAAAAGTCTGTTTTTGTCACAGGGCCAACTCAAAACAGATTCGTTTTAAATCAACTGTCATCTACTACCATGACAAGAGATAATAACTGAAGTGGGCGTGCTCCAGCTGCTGGAGAAACTTGAAACTGGAAGACGTGAATTTCAGTCATCTCGTCATTCTGTATAACTTCACTGATATTATAGTGATAGTGCCTACTACCGTAACACTACCACCGAATTACTCTCAGCCTCATGCTTCAGTATACTACTTCTACCTCTCAGAGATCAGCGATCTTAATTGGAACTCTGAAATGATGATACCCTCTGCTTGTTATTAAGATATTCAATAGCTGCTGTTCCATGAAAAACAGTTTCCTAATAGCTTCTCCCTACACCTAGAGGCATAAATCCCATCTTCTCAAACCCAGAAGGAACTCTATCAACAATATTATCATCTTATAATTATTTTTTAGCTGCGAAATTAGGCAGTGAAATGTATAACACAGTAGACGACGATCATTCTATCCTGATCCAACATTATGAATGATAATGAGTGGTTTATGATAAACCAAGGGAATACCTGGTAGCTATATGATTAAAGCCAACCTCGTATAAATAAATATGCGAATGAATAAATATTTCAGCTGGAGGGTCACATTGAAAGGAAATTTAATCAGTTCTCATACAAGATTAATAAGATGTAGATTGAAGAATATCCACTTGGCAAGCACACATATTTAGCAAGGAAGTTTTAAAGTAGCATACGTTAA
Source organism: Conomelus anceps (assembly GCA_948455865.1). Lineage (NCBI taxonomy): Eukaryota > Metazoa > Arthropoda > Insecta > Hemiptera > Delphacidae > Conomelus > Conomelus anceps. The sequence continues at coordinate 81,472,968 of OX418218.1, forward strand.
TGCAGCGTACTCACTGTATTATTTAAATTCCTCATATCCCTCCCCTCTACTCCCTTACGCCGCTTATTTATTTCCATTTCCTCATTTGAGATACTACAAGAATGCTCAGGCTTTCAAAAAAGGTGATATTTCTTCAATAACTCATTGATTGCGAAGTCGAAAAAAGTTCAGTCTTAAAAGTTCTAAATGTCTTTGACAGTTCTGCTATGAGTTGAAAAAAGAATAAGAAAAGATCGAGTCCTGCTTGATTATTGTTCAATTAATAAAGCTTAAAAGAGAAGAAAATTTATAAATTTTGCAAATAAACTAAAAATGTTGATGTCACCTCTATCATTGAGTGGGTGAACTAAATAATGTAGTTCAAATTCCTTTGGGAATGTATAGTCCTGGGCATAGTGAACAACGTATAATAATATAATATTCCCATGAAAATTCGATGCCGCTTGATGGAGGAGTTGGGGTGAAGGTTCACTTTTCAGTTTTCTGCTTTTAACTCGAAAACGGCGTTATTGTGAAAAAATTCTTCAACTAAAATTTAAAGCTTACTAAATTTACTAAAAATTTTTTCTCAGGAGTTGGGGTGAAGGTTCACTTTTCAGTTCTCTGCTTTTAACTCGAAAACAGGGCGTTATTGTGAAAAAATTCTTCAACTAAAATTTAAAGCTTACTAAATTTACTAGAACTTTAATCATGTTCAATTACAAAAGCTCGCACGGTTTCCAAGATTTAAGCTCTTAAAATGGATAATTTTCTCAAACGTACCAGCTTTCGCAATACTTATCCTTCTAGCTTCCCACAAGAGCTTTAAATTTTATTTGAAGAATTTTCCACAAAAACGTTTGCCCCGTTTTCGAGTTATAAACAGAAACCAAAAACTTGAACTTTTACCACCACTTTTTCATAGGAAAATATTATGCGTTGTTCACTAGGCACAGTGCCACACATTCCCAAAGAAATTGGAGCTAGAGGATTTAGTTCCTGAAATGCTCCTTTTTTAACTGGACTATACTGAATACAATATGGAATAGCCTACAAATCGGTTAAATTCTATGTTCGATTCAATCCATTTTCTTAACTGTTTTAAAGAGCCAATAATTTTGAAATTAAGTTAATTCATGAACTCAAAACAAATATATATTTTTAATTTAGACAAATATTTGTGGTATAATATGACAGATATCAATAGATATTTTAATAATTCAGTGATGCCCGGTTTCTGAGTTGTTCATTGACTTAATGGACCATTAACTCAATGCTGGAGCAATGGGTTAAAATGATCCATTAAACTTAATAAACAACTCAGAAACCGGGCATGAGTCTCTTCGGGCCGCGCATTTTAACAGCGCCTCTGTCGCTCCTGAAGTTAAAAAATCATTGCTAGTACAATATAGACAAAATCGCTTCAACCGCATCGCTCAAAAACGTATTTCCACAGACGGAAGCATTCAAGCATCCATTCTTGAATGTTATCGTCTTTGGTATTACCATTGTTTTCTGATAAAGGAAGAAAACTGTGAAAAAGCTGTTCCTCTTGAAAAGTCAGTCGCCTCTAACAAATCAATATGAGGAAAGTTTTCTGTTATTATTATATTGGTAGGCAGGGGGGCGATGTACCAGTATATAGGGTGTTCACGAGAGGCCGCCCTTGCTGTCAGTTAAAGAGACTCACCACCTGTCTGCTGTTGTTCAAGACGATATAGATCGTATACAGACCGTACAGATAGACCTATAGACTGCGGTATGTCTATAGGGGGGTCGGGTCAATTTGTCGGCTCCATTAAATCCAAGAAAGGACAGCTCCAATTGCATTTGTGACGACAAGTCTCTCTTGACAACAAAAGACTGGACACGATTGCTTCTTCTGTCTGCTCTTTATAGCAGTCTTACCAACCTCCACTCCAACGATACCTCCTCCAGCTCAACTCAATTCAACACTTATCTTTGCTGCATTCTTGAGATTTAATCTATCTTTTATTGCCTTTTAATAATTTTTTAACTAGTACTAATAAAATTGCGTATTTTTATTAGTTTGTGTGCTATTTTACTGATTATCTAGTTGCAATGTGTATTTGCCTTCATAAATTACCCAGGAGCCCAGGAGGGCGGACTCAGGGCGTAACCGGGTCTCTTCTATACTCAACACTCCAATACAAAACTAAGTTTGGTACAATGTGAAATGTTTAGTGAAACAAACCTGAACTAAGATTTCGATTCTAATTTCAAATTTTGTGAAAAGCAGTTTTGGGCAATAGTCTGTTGTATTCACATTGTATGTTAGTTACATTAATGAATGAATATTGGAAAAAATACAAATCCTTTAGGCATTCAACAGTCACAATATGTTACTTAAATGAATGAATATTGAAAAAAATACAAATCTATTAGATATCCAATTGTACATGTGTACAGTATTTGAAAAAAGGGGGAAATATTGAAAAAAATAAATATAAGAAATTTGAAGGTTTAGATAACTCTATGAAGGTAGTAATGAGAAATACACTATACAGAGAAAAATGAAAACAGCCAGAAAAATGGCCGGCTGGGATCAAATATAATTGGGATAAGAAAAACTGGGAGGTTGGAATGAACTGGAAAATAGTAGTAAACTAAAAATTAAACTCAAAAAACAAAACAATTCCAGTGACATATACCTTCAAACTTGAGAAGTGTAAGTCGAAAAGCCTATTTTTATCACTAAGAAATCAAAATTCAAGTTAAGTGTATTGAAATTATATATGAACGTTGAGCCTCAACTGTTGTTATTGTACTATACCTATGTTCCTATGTATTGTACATAGCCTATGCTTTAGAATCCGACACTTTGAAACCTAAAAAAAAATTTAATTGTGGTGACGAAGGCGATATAGTGGAAGATATCCATAATGAATAATAAGACTTGAAGACTACCACATTTATGTTAAGAATGGTTAAGTTAAGTTAAGAATGGACGAATTTTGACCAGACTTCGCCATTTTATGTAAATACGTCACTAGGATTTTCTTCAGTTAAAATTAATATCATTTGCTGTACATTTGCTACCCATGCGACGTTAATAATGCTAAATTTAAAATCATTTAAGAAATTTTGTAAATATTCATAAATAAAGTGTTCTAATCTAAAAAAATCTAATTTATTGAAAACCCTGAGCTTCGGTTGTTACGCCATTATCAATCTCAAACAAGCAAACTCTTAACAAACTTAAAAAATTATGCTACTCGCAAAAAAGAATAATGTTTCCAATGATACATGTTTGGAGAATGGATACTAATCAAAATAAATTGGCGATAAAATTTTGAATCTTGATCTTTTTTAATATTCTAGCTAACAATCTTATTCAAGACTTCTTACATTAGAGAAATTTCTAACCTTGATAAACGATAAGAAATAGAACAATTGATTGAATTCCCAGCACCGATAAGGAAAGTATCTACCGGAAAAAACCAAGCTGGTGGATTGTTTCTTAAGCCTTGCAGCTCAGCCGTTGAAACGAACCGGAAGTATCAGCTCTTGTTTTCTGATAAAGATTCGTTAGCCGGGTTACTTAGTAAATTACTGAACAAATAAGACGAAAGAAGCTTGGGGAGACAGTGACACAACGGAGAACAATCCTTAGTTACTCTTTGTATTGCATCTTCCTTTCCAGCCATTATATCATTAACTAATCAAGGAAAGCGAAGCGTAATGATGAACTTTACAAAAGCTGTCGCTTCAATAGAAATAGAGGAATCATTTTATTGTGATTTTTGTTAAACAATTTCATTAATTAGAACGATTCCAGAAAAGCTTGGTTATTCCAGTAAAGGTTAGATGTACCTACTATAGAGAAAGTACTCAAGGCTACACTATTATAAATTCCACAGAAAAAGGAATTTCGAGAATAACACTACAATTTCTTCATTCCTTTAGAAAGAATTTTCGACATGAAATTGACAATGAGATAGACGACATAAAATTATCAATCTACCAGAAATTATAGACGGCAAATATACAAAGAGAGAGTCAGAAGAAAAAAGGAGATACAATGTACTGAAAAGGATAAGAAAGAAATAGTTAAAAGAGATGGACTGAGAATTCCGAAAATCCTGAGGCAAAATGAAACGAACGTTGATGTTGTTGCTGTTGTTGTTGTTGTTGTTGTTGATGATGATGATGATGATAATAATAATAATTTAATAATAATAATAATATTAATTTCAATTTCAATTTTTCAATTTCAATTTATTTCTCTCAAGATACAAACAGTTTCATATACACACAGTGCAATTATTTCTCTTCTAGCTATAAGCTATTTGAAAAGAATTACAATATAATTTGCAATAAAAATAAATAAATACAACAATAGTAATTTTAAGGTACACTCATTTCCTAAGTAAATATAATTATAATCCCTTTTCTTCCAATAATGATGGGAATATTCATGTACGTAATATCCAATATCGGGAGACCGAGCTCCGCTCGGGGGGGAGGGGGTTAAATGTTTGGGGCAATTATGTGTATCTTGAAGATCGAAGATGATGCTGTGGGAAGGGGATAAACGACGCGTTATGCTGTGAAGCGGTCCCACCTCATCTCTACATTTTCCATCATAAGCTAGTGCACAAGCAAATCAACAATAATGTTAATTCCAATTGGTAAAAATGTAGACACTACATATATGTATGTAGACACTACATATATGTATTTTGAGTAACAATCTGAATTAGACACTACATATATGTATTTTGAGTAACAATCTGAATTTCGAGTTTACCAGCTCGTAGAACTGTAATTTTTCAAGATAGGTGGTGGTTGGGTTGATGGGATACCACTTTGTAACCCCTCACTCAAGAACGGCTTCTCACACCTTGTCTAATGGCTCATTGAAACGACCCAAATTCATACTTGTAAATTTAGCTTAATTTGTAATTCTTCTTGGAAGTGTAATGTAGGCTTTCTACTGTACTTGGAAAATGTCGATTTTTTAAGAACTTGGTAACTACTAAAAATAGAAATGCAAAGCTGGTCTCAAATTGTAGGTAATATCTTTCTCTTCCACATCATTGACATTAAAATCTAAAAAATTTTTTTTCAAATTGAGCTATTATAATTAGCCAAATTTTCATGAGTTTTGTAGTATTTTCGGCTTTCCGATCTTCCTAGCTTGCCTAGACCCAGAGTTATTGTACTAATTGTAATTAGAAAAGTTTTTTTTTTCACCAAAGAAATAATGGCGTCATAAGCTGAGCTCTGACTTTCCAGTCATATGTTTCCTAAATGACTGCAAGGCTCAGACTACGACTACACGGTACGCGCGGAAGATTTTGAGTTCCAGACAGCGTTAATAACGCCGTTAATGGGCCTACCATATGATTAAAAACTGTTTCTCTTTTATCAGCTGTTCCTTTGAGGATAGATTTCTCCTTTTTGTGTCCTTCAGCGAGTTTTTACAGGAATGAGACCTAGCGCAATCGTATTTTTGCACCAAAAAGCTCCTATATTCGTAATTTCATCAAAATCGTTAGAGTCGTTTTTGAGATAGTGACTGGAAATACGTACATACATACAATTCCTTGCTCGTTTAATAGAATAAGATAACAATTTTCTACGTAACTCTATTTATACTTAATGTATCTACGCTATCCAACACTTCCTCATCGTACAGACAATGCCACTTTCTGGCAATCTCTAGATGGCATTGTTCGTTGCTAGCTAGTGCCCAGTGACCAGTTCTACACAATTAGAACAACCTTAACCTAAAAGTTTACATTTTAAAGCAAATACGTTTTTACTTTCATTAAGAAATCTCAGCCCACCAGAATATTAAATTATCAGTACATCATTTTTTTATTTATTTTTCCCTTTTTATTCTACCCAGTTATAACTCATATTATGATTCTAGTAGAAAGTTTAACCATGTTAATTTACCATTACCACTTTATACATATTTAATCTAACAACTAACTTTAAAATTACTCGATAGTGTATTTTCTAAATTCATATTCCTGTTTGAAAACTTAGTAAATTAATGTACCTGTCAACCTCTTATATTCAGTGAAAGTATCAAGCATCTAGGAATGAAATTTGATGCAGATATGAAATTTGGATCGCATATTGCTGATATATCAAACATAATGAGAGCTGCCCTATATAAATGCTCTAGAATAAGTGATTATTTTCCAGTTAGTACCAAGAGAGTAATTTTAAAGTTTAAAATGGTGGTGGTGGTGCTGCTGCTGTTGAAGATGAAGATGATAAAGAAGAAAAAGGAGAAGAAGGAAAACGAAGAGGAAGAAGAAGAGAAAAAGAAACAATTGCTATAATTAATAATAATAATAATAATTTTTTTAATTTTATTTTTTATTTATTTAGGCGTTTTGCCATTCTGACATGTACATGAGCATGAACTATTGGCTAAAACCACCTCCAAACCTAGAGACCGCCTGGAACTGTTTATCACATTACTTCAGAACGGCCTCTCATTCCTTTAGCTTATTCAAGCTATCCTGCTGCTTCAAGATCTCTCTTCTTGGTCTGTAGTATGGTGATGATATAGCTAGCCATCTTCACCCATTGCTGCTTGCCTTGGAAATAATAACAACAACAACAACAATGATGACGATGACGATGACGATGACGATGACGATGACGATGACGATGACGATGACGATGACGATGACGATGACGATGACGATGACGATGATGATGATGATGATGATGATGATGATGATGATGATGATGATGATGATGATGATGATGATGATGATGATGATGATGATGATGATGATAAAGAAGAAAAAGGAGAAGAAGAAAAACGAAGAGGAAGAAGAAGAGAAAAATAAACAATTGCTATAATTAATCTATCAATTTGAATTGCACCACCTCGGGACCTCTAAAATTGTAAGGGCTTCAAAGACTCCCAAGTCGTGAAAAGTCAAACATTTGAAAAAAAGGGGACCCGAATTCACTTACTGCCCCAGAGACCTACGTACGGGCCAGGCTGAAGTTGACTTGGAACAGTTTGTCTACTAGAAAATCAGTTGGAAAAGTCTCATTATTCAAATAGTAGGCCTATGAGGAACTGGAGAAAAGTGTTTGAACTCATTGAAATTGTTCATATAAATTTAATAAATCTACGTGATTTTGAGTTTATTTCATATCACTTCAATAGAGTACTAAATACTGTTACGAAAGCAAACAGGCAGTTAGTCACGCACTTGTTATATTTAAATTATTCCATTGTTTTCCCGGACAGTTTAATTGAAGTTGAAATTGTTTAAAAAAATTTACTGCTGCCGAGATTTGAACCATTGATCTGCTGGTCCAAAGCCAATCTAAGAAGTCAATGAAAATGCATTGAAAAACTCATTGAAAATTATTTCAAGTAGGATTGACACGTTTATTTCATGCAGTCATTGCTTAGCTTCTCATCCAACAATCCAGGTAGTGAGCACATTATAGTTCATCCTGAGACAATACATTGCTCCTTATCCTCTCCTCCGGCTCTTCCCTTTTCTTTCTCCGTTGGATTCCTTTTTGCACTCCCTCTTCGTCCCCTTCGTTTCCCCTGTTTTTTCCCCTCCGTGCCCTTCTATCGCGTGCTTTCATTTTCGCCTTTTCCTTTCCTTCATCTTTATTGTTGGTAAGTTTTTTTGTGTCATTCAGACAGTTTTTTAGTGTGTTTTGTACGAGTTCTGGAACTTTTCCTTTATCTTCAGGAGTTACGTTCAGATATTCGTACACTACTTTCACTATTCTTCTGGCTCCTACGACTATTAGCATATTTTTTAAACTGTCTAATATCTTGTTTTTCATCTCATTTTTCACATACTTCATTTGATAAGGCATGGCTTTGTTTCGAAAATTTCCATGTAGAGACCAGTAAATAAATTGAACGTTTCTTAAAATGAATAGAAATCTTACAGCTTTGAATTCTCTTCAAATTTGTGTATAACAATGTAGAATTCCATTTAAAATTGATTTTCTCGTTAATGATAAAAAAGCCAAAATAGATATTAGGTCTTGTTCACTTCGAATTTTTACAGTATATTGAAGAGTAGTTTGTTGAATTTTACTACATCATATGAGATTAATATTAATTTTTGATGGTTTTATTTACAGCTGATGTAGAAAACTAAATATTCTGAAGGTGCGAGTCTACTGAAGACAGATGTATAGCCTACCTATACAGTGGCGTAACGTTTTCCAATTGGCCCCCCCCCCCGCAACCGATTTTCCGGGCCCCTCTCCTCAAAATCATATAAATATCCTCCCTCACCCCTACCCCACTGAAAAACTTGCATATTTTGTGGGCAGTTATCATAATTATGTAAGAACGAAATGAATTTTCCTCTATTAAATTTTAAAATTCAATAATGTTTCTAGGGGGGGACTAGTCTAATGATTTTGGCTCTAGCCTAGGGGTTCCTGAAAGATGGAAATAGTTGTTTGTTTGTTTGAAGAGTGTTTTGCCCAAAGAAGTTATAATAATATTCAAGGGTTTTGACCTCGGTATATCTTAATTTAATTCCCTGAAGTCACAACATTGTGCTTCTGAATTCCTCCACTAAGCTATAGACAGCTGCTAGACAGACAGCTGCAATTTTATTCCTTCCGTTCTCACTCATTAAATGTCTTTCTCACTCCTATTCTTCAAGTCTGCAACTCTCTCACTCAATTGATTTCTCGAGACTTCTTCAGATTTCTGGAACGATCGAGATCATGTTTCTTGAAGATTCTCGATGCGTCTAGTGACCTCCAATTCTTGGAATTATACAACTACAACAGCTATATAAAGGAGTCCACGTGAACCAGTGAGTTAGTTTTTCTACAAACCCGCGTGACAGATTGTATTACTGATCTCGTGCCAGTGTTGTAAACAGTGCCTTATTCAGTCTTTAGACAGTGTCAAGTGCAGAGACAAGTGCTTACTGTTTATGCAGCTTACTAATAGTTTAAAGACGTTGTGTTAAGTGATATTATTTGGGACTGTCAAATAACGAATTGGACTGTGTTTTTGTAAGTGATTAGTTGCTCTTTTTATAATTTCTTTCTGCATTATTGTACAGTTTATTAGACTCTTGTTTATTTAATTATTGATCAGCCTGTAATTAATTATTCATTTGTACAGTTGATTGGACTCTTGTTTATTTTATTATTGAGTAGCCTGTAATTACTTATTTATCAATTCTTGTAAATAATTACTGAAAATAGGTATTAGCTTGTCATTTGATGATCTGTTTTTATTTAATTAATTGAACTTACAATTGATTTGTGTAAATAGAATAATTTGTGTAAATAAAGTGCAAGTGTGAACTTTAGTGTTGCCAGCCTTATTTTAGCTATTAGAACCCGTAACAATACGTTTTCCTCTTTCCATCTTTGTCTACTGCACATTGTACTCGAAGCTTGATTCGGATCCAATTCAGACAGCATCCATTGTTAGCATCTAGTGCTAATAGTAGAGACTAGAAGCCACTAGCCAGCTATTGTTCGAGACATCTCTTTGAGGATTGATTGCTAATAGGTTGCCCAATGTACATGTCGCGCCGCCATTGCCCGTTGAATCAACGACTCTCTACATAGTGAGGCCTTGGTGGAATCCTCTCAAGTCTGGTGACCGAAATCAAAGGGCGCAGTATTCAGAGAGCTAGCTCTCTTCGCCAAATGCAGCCAGGCGTCCCACAGTAGTAAGTCAGCCAGTGTGGAACGTGCCTTGTATAATCCACTGTGTGTTCTCCGGTCTCGAAGGTCTGCGGTCCACCAGCAGAGGCACAGTACAGACAGAAGCCTTTGCATCTCCAGCGCTAAATTAGAACAAATACCAGCTCCAGGACATTCATTAAAATAAGTCTTAATTGCTTTTTTATTATTTCTCACTATCCAACATCATTGATCATAATATATATAATTGATATAAATGTACTTTTGGTAGGTTTCTAAACTGTGGCTGTACAATACTATAGTTATTGAAGTGTACTCTTGATAAGTACTCAATATTAAATGTCATGTACTTGAAACTAATTTTGTGCAATATGTAGATGAAGAGGATTATAGAGTGTTATTCAGCCAGGCCCTTTGCAAGGTCTGGGGGGGGGGAATAATTTTGGGCCCCTCTTATAAAAGTATATGACCGTTTTTTAAATTTTGTCTGGGTGTTCAGAGCAAAAAGTAGCCTATATTCGGAGACCGTTTCTGTACGACCTTTTTCTAGTTGAGCAGAACTCTGTCATTCGCTTGCAGCTTCATAGAAATTACAAGTATAATAATAATAAGCGTATGACTTTTAATGGTGGGGAGACCCTTACGGGTAGTTCCACCTCGCCGTTTGTGCCATGTTACGGGGAACACGGTAGACCTACTATTTTAGGTGGGTTCCGAACCACCGGGTAAGTGATA
>OX418218.1:81488341-81505841 GCA_948455865.1 Conomelus anceps
ATGTAGAACACTAGGGGACTACAGTGACCTTTACCTAAAGACGGATGTTCTACTCTTGGCTGATGTGTTTGAAAGTTTCAGGGACATGTGCATAAAAAACTACAATCTTGACTGTGCCAACTACTTCACTGCACCAGGATTCTCATTTGATGCCATGCTGAAATACACCCAGGTGGAATTGGAACTTCTCAGCGATTACGATATGTACATGTTTGTTGAAAGAGGTATCCGAGGAGGAATAACCACATGTGTCCACCGCCATTCGATTGCCAACAACAAATACACAGGTGCACCACTGGATCCAGAGAAACCGATATCCTACTTGCTGTACACCGATGCCAACAATCTTTATGGATGGGCTATGAGCAACCCACTACCTTGCCGAAAATTTCAATGGATGTGTCAAGAAGAACTGGAGGAGGTGGCTGCTCATATAGATAGAATCCCAGACAATCAGCGAATGGGATACATCCTAGAAGTCGACGTCGAGTATCCTCAAGAGCTACAGGATGATCACAACGACTTCCCTTTTCTTCCAGAGAGCCAGAAGACTCCCAAGTCAGGATATCTGAGGCTAATGACAACGCTGCAGAACCGCAAGGAGTATGTATGTCATTATAGACTCCTGAAACAGGCTGTGAATCATGGACTGAAAATTGTCAAAGTTCACCGTGGAATTTCATTCCAGCAAGAAGACTTTTTGGCACCATACATTCAACTCAACACACAACTACGTCAGAAATCAGCGAACAAATTTGAAAAGAATTTCTTCAAGCTGATGAATAATGCGGTCTTTGGAAAAACAATGGAGAATGTTAAGAACCGGATGAACATGGAGCTGGTCAATTGTGAGAGGAGGTTGAAGAGACTGGTGGCACGTCCAACATTCAAAGATCGCATCATATTTGGTGACAACATATGCGCTGTAACACTCCATCAAGACAAGGTTGTATTGAACAAGCCGATATATATTGGACTGACTGTACTTGATGTGAGCAAAATTCTAATGTACGAGTTTCACTACGATGTGATGAAACCTATTTATGGAAACCGACTCAAACTGTTATACCAGGACACTGACAGCTTGTTCTACAATGTCCAAACTGAAGATATGTATATGGATATCATGAATATAGACAAGTTGAGAAACGTATTCGATACATCAGAGTACCCGGCCAACCACCCATGCTACTCTGAGACAAACAAGATGGTACTGGGGAAATTCAAGGATGAGTATGCAGCTCGAGCCCCCTATGAGTATGTCGGCCTGCGCTCCAAGCTGTATGCTTGCAGATGCTATGTTACAGATGAGACACAACTGAAGAGTGGCCTTATCAAGAAAGCAAAGGGAGTGAGACGGCCAATTCTTGGACAGGAGCTCCCAAAAAGTCATCCTGATGCAGAACGGTACATAGTCTTTCAGGACTACATTGACTGTCTCTATGGTGAGAAGGACATCTATAGAGATCAGGTGATGTTCTGTACCAGGAAACATAGAATCATGACCACCATTCAGAAGAAGAAAGCACTCAGCAAGGCTGATGAAAAACGGTTCATTCTTGAAGATGGAATCACTACTCTTGCATATGGACATCGCAACATTGTCAATGAAGCTCCAGTATTCAGTGATGATGGGTTTGAGGATGAGGTGGTGGTGGAGGAGGAGGAGGCGGAGGAGTACAACACTGAGAATGATCAAGAAAATGAAGCAGCATCAAGGGCAGCATTGATAGCAGCAGATACAGCAATAGAAGAAAACATATCAGCTATGGAGGCATCTAGAACATTGTTGTCAATGACAGCAAAAGCATCAACTTCATCAACAGTACCGTTTGTACCAACAGATGTTCTTAAGATAGAACAAGGTAGTTGCAAACGTTCGGCAGCAGATAGCAGTACTAGTCAAGTGATCCACATATCTGATGATGATGAGCCGGCGGCAGCAGATAGCAGTCGAGTGATCCACATATCCGATGATGATGAGCCACCAGCTAAACAATCACGTGTTGTTGATTTCAATGTTGATGATTACAAGGAATATGATGACTTTACAAATGGCGGGATATCACAGCACAGTATACTCAGAGCATTGTTGGAAAAGGAGTAGAAGACATGAGTCACACATCCGCTGATAAGAAATTGCTGAGTCTGCATAAACTTTAGTATAAATATGGGAGGAAGAGCAAGCATTTGGCATAAGCAATCATGATTCGAGCTGTGCTGTATCTCGTGCTGGCTACAAGCGTCTACACTAGCCAACTGGATCCAAAGTATAGGACTCAGACTTTCCTGTGGCAACGAGATCATGGCCTTGATCAAGCAAACAAGTTTCACATGCGTCAGTGCCTGATGTCAAGAATGGTGCTACATCGGAATACAACTCAGGATGCTATTGATGCAATGGGCCGTGACGTCAACGAGTGGTATATGAAGTTGGCTGGAGGGAAAAACTTGGACAAAGAGCTGTGCCAAAGATTCCACTGCACACAAAATCTGCGCACCTGCATCCACTCATCATTTTCATCACTAGACTTCCTTGAGACCATCATCAGCAGATCAGTAGAGGTTTGTGAGCTGTACTGTGAGGACGTGTCAACTGCAGCACCAGCAACAACAACAGCTGTAGCACCTGCCGGGCTGAAGGATACTTGTGACACCTATTGCAGAGAAATCTACAGACAACCGCCACCAATCAGCAATGGAGCAAACTCACGAATTTAAGCCATACTGCAAATGTGGTACTTGTTCACTAACCTCATGCAACAAATGGATTGTGCAGCCTATATTCACTGTTGGAGGACAAGAGCCTGAACCATTCTTGACAATCAAAAATTTTCTGCAAGTAATGAAGAGAACCTTCCATTTTGCTTCATCAGTGATGTTGTGTACCAATAGAACAACAGTATATGTGGAGTTCCCATATGGTCACACTTATCGTGAGATGCAGAATGACTTGGGAATGCTCAGAAAGTGGGTGGTGCTTGATATACTCGATTGACATCAGCCACTGCGCATTTGCACACATGTATTCGCCCATCATCATCATCATCCGATCAGAAGAGGTTTGTGAGCCGTACTGAGAGGACGTGTCAACTGCAGCAGCATCAACTGTAGCACGAGCTGAAGGATACCCTGTGACTGCCACCAATGGATTCATACTGCCTATACTGCAGATGTGATACTTGTTCATCACCAGTGAGCAGCAAATGGATTGTGCTGCCAGTATTCGCCATTGGAGGACAATACTATGAACCATTTCGAACAACTGACTATTTCCTGCAGACAATGGAGAATGCCTTCTACGATGCTTCGGAAGTACGCCTCTGCATCAATGGGAGAACAGTATATGTGGAGTTCCCATCTAGTACATCATATTGTGATATGTTGCAATACTTGAGAAATTTCCGCAAGTGGGTGGTGATTGATAGACTTGATTGACATTAACTCTGTTTTGAATGAAATTGTTTCGTTTTGTTTTGAAATTAACTAGTTTTGAATGACATCAGCCTCTAACAGTATTTCTTGATAATAATAAAGAATTGTATTCAATAACCATGCTCATTTTTTAAAAAACCAAGATTACTCTATAAGACGAGTCCATGTGGGGGCTGTGTCTGTTGCAAATAGATCTTGCATTCAACTTGTCTGTATGACATCATGCAGGACATGTCTGTGAGTGTACCATTGCACAACATTATGCAAGATCTTAAAGTCCATGTGTGTGATGTTACAAAGACAAATAGAAAATCAGCTTGCATTCAACTTGCCTGTATGACAACATGCAGGAAAAAACCTGTCTATGTGCAAGTCGATTTTATATTTGTCTGTTGCACAACATTATGCAAGATCGTGCATGTGGGCTGTTGCAAATAGAAGATCATCTTGCATTCAACTTGTCTGTATGACGTCACAGCTATGCAGGACATGTCTATATGCAAGACGATTTTCTATTTGCATCAGTCCATGTGAGGCTGAGAAAAGCTGCACACCAGTGTAGGAGGTAGAAAATGAAAAGATGAAAGATTATCAGAAACATGTTTATTTTAGAATATACAATTTTTTCAGCCAATTCGAAGTTCATATAGAACTTGCTCAATATCGCACCTTGGGGCGCAAAGTGCAGTTATATTTTCCCTGCGTAATAATAAGACAGCTGTTTCTTCATCGATAACCCTTTTGTTTTTGATGACATTTTCCAACTTTCTCGGTCCAATAACTGAGTATCTCAACTCTATTGGGCTAAGTTCAGGGTTGGTAATTTCTAGTGAAGCAGCCGCCTTCAGCAGACCGATCGATTTCATAATTACCCCCCAAGCAATGGCCAGCTGCTTGTTTATCGCCTCATAACTGTAGGCCGCCAGCTCCAATTTCAGCAGCCCATGCAGCGTCCTGAAGCGGCGATGCCTCATTAACCGTGCCACAATTTCATCAGCCCCAACATAATTGGAGCCGTATGCTGGCAGCGGGGCATACATATCCATCGCACTGATTAAAACTCTACGCTGGAGTTCCAGCTCACGATGCGATGGACGGCCAATGCTGCCCCGCCATGCCATGCTCGGAATTTGTGGGGCCCGATGTGGAGGTATAATGGGCTGCTGAGGATGCTGCTGCCACTGACCTGATGCTGGGGGCGACTGCCTTGATGCTGGAGGCGACTGCCTTGATGCTGGGGGCGACTGCCTTGATGCTGGTGGTGGTGGGGGAAACTGCCTTGATGCTGGTGGGGGAAACTGCCTTGATGCTGGTGGTGGTGGGGGAAACTGCCTTGATGCTGGTGGGGGTAACTGCCTTGTCGCTTGGGGCGACTGCCTTGATGCCGGTGGTGAGGGTAACTGCCTTGATGCCGGTGGTGAGGGTAACTGCCTTGATGCCAGTGGTGAGGGTAACTGCCTTGATGCCGGTGGTGAGGGTAACTGCCTTGATGCTGGTGGTGAGGGTAACTGCCTTGATGCTTGCGGTGGGGGCGACTGCATTGATGCAGGTGGTGGTCGCCTTGCTGCTGACGGTGGGGGTGACTGCCTCAATGCTTGCGGTGGTCGCCTTGATGCCGACGATGACTGCCTTGATGCAGGTGGTGCTCGCCTTGATGCTGGCTGCAGATATTGTCGTTTCGCCGGTGGCGATGACTGTTGTTCAACTGTTGGAGTGCTTTCCAAGTTAGGAATGGATTCCCAGGCGGAAAGCATCTCCTCAATTATCGCCTGCATACCACTGCTGGGAAGTGATACTGCTGTGGTGGAGGAGCCGGCAGCACTGACAACTTGAGCAGCAGCAGTGACATCTTGAGCAGCTACATCTTGAGCAGCAACATCTTGAGCAGCAACATCTTGAGCAGCAACATCTTGAGCAGCAACATCTTGAGCAGCAACATCTTGAGCAGCAACATCTTGAGCAGCAGCATCTTGAGCAGCAACAGTGGCAGTGCTGGTATTGGCAGTCCTAGGCGTAGTTTGCAACTGCCTGAGGAGCTCCTCTTTGAACACAGCTAATGCTTTGTCCACTATGGAAGATAACTGCTGGGTTGGATCCATTCCGTCTGGTTGAACACTAAGAGAACACTGAGATCACTCTCTCTATAACTCTGATGTGAAGACTGAATTTGATTGAATTTTTGGGCAGTATATATACTAAAGTGAGATATCAAAAACATCATGTCTTAGTAAACAAGTTCAAAAAGGTTAAGGTGATAGCAACTGACAAACAATGCAGGCTGAATGATAAAGTGATCTTTCTAGGAAAGCATGAGAGAAAGGTTAGCTGACGCAAATGTCAAAAGTGTTGCACAATGGGAATGATAGCATGGAAGGTCATGATGACGCACATCCTTTTCAATGACAATTGGGTCGATTGTGTTAGCAATCAGCTTCAAAAAAGATTATGCCGACGCATATCATTTTAAATGCCAATTAACTCGAATGTGTTAGCAATCAGGTTCAAAAAGGTCATGCTAACATACTTCAATGTCAAAAGTGTTGGAATGATAACAGAGTATGACACACATCATGTGCTGTGTAAAAACAACTATATATAAAGGCACGTGTTCACTTGATGGGCATCAGTATGGAGAAGAGTGTGATAGCACGTGAACTGCACATGCCAGCTCGTCGGAATATTCCGATGAGGATGGTTACAGTGAAAGGTCTTGACGACCTCTATCAAGCTGACCTTGTTGAAATGATACCATACTCAAAGCAGAACAAAGGTTACAAATACATCATCACTATTATAAACTGTCTCAGCAAGTATGCATATGCGTTACCGATAAAGACAAAGACATCCGAGGAAGTGGTCAAGGCAATGCGTCCTATATTCGAACGGCATCCAATGGAAAACCTTCAAACGGATGACGGCAAAGAGTGGTTCAATGCAAAGTTTTCAAGACTTGTGAAACAATATGACGTCAATCACTATTCGACGTATTCAGATAAGAAGGCATCGATAGTGGAACGCTTCAACAGGACTCTGAAACGTTTAATGTGGATCAAGTTCACTGAGAGAGGATCCTACAAGTGGACAGACATCCTTGACATGCTGGTGAAGGAATACAATGAGAGGATACATCGTACAATAGGCATGTGTCCAGCCGATGTTAAGAAGAAGCATGAAACTATACTCTTGAGCAGACTGAGAGAACAGCGTGAGGAATATCGTAAGAGTTTGCAGAACAAGGTGCGAAACAGGTTTTATCCTGGGCCTGGTCAATCAATTGAACCGGGTGATAAGGTGCGCATAAGCAAGTATAAAACCGTGTTCAACAAGGGTTACCTACCCAATTGGACAAATGAACTGTTCACTGTCACACGTGTGAGACCTACTGTACCTGTGACGTATGAGCTGGAAGACAGTGGAGGACAACCTGTGCAAGGGGGATTCTATGCAGAAGAGATTGTCAAAACTAAAGTGCCAGACGTGTTTGAAATTGTGAAAGTGTTGAAGAGGAGAGGTAATAAACTGTTGGTGCGCTGGAAAGGATACGATAGCAGTCACGACTCTTGGATTGATAGAGCAGATTTGGTGTAATGAAACAGGTAGTGCAACGTCGACACAAGTTCAATATAATCGACTTTGATCGTGTGGCAAGTGGTTGTGGACTTGGACCGGAAATGAACATCAAGAAGCGGCATGGACCTTTGTTCCCTCACCACCTGAGATGTATCATATGCGGACCATCGGGTTGTGGTAAAACTAATGTAATGTTCAACATGCTTTTTGATCCAAATGGTATACGCTTCTCAAACATCTATCTGTTCTCCAAGACAACATTCCAACCGAAATACGAGTTCTTGCGCACTGTGATGGAAGGACTAGGACCTAAAATGAACTACATCGAGTGTGACACCTGTGAAGAGATACCTGCACCACACGAATTGCCCGCCAATTCAATAATCATTTTTGATGATGTTATCTGTGAGCAGCAGGAAGCCATCAGACGCTACTTCACCACTGGACGGCACAGCAACGTTGATGTGTTTTATTTGGCACAGACCTACAGTCGCATACCAAAACAATTGATACGTGACAATGCCAATTTTCTGATTGTATTCAAACAGGATGAACTCAATATGAAACATTTGTACAGAGATCATGTGGGAGCCGACATGACATTTGATGCATTCAAAAGTATGTGCGATGATGTGTGGTCTTCGTCTGCACATGCATTCCTTGTTATCGATAGTGCCTCAGGCAAGAATAGCGGACGTTACAGAAACGGTCTTGACACTTTTTTAGCTGAAGCATAAGCTGAAAAGGCTCATTCAGTCAGTGAACACCGATCGAGATGGACGTGAAGCAGCAGCGGAAAAGAAAGCAGACTGTGGAGGACATCGCTCCAACCATCATGGAGATTGCTCAGCTACGACGCAACATCAAGAGGAAGCATAAGGAAATCACTTTGGGCAGATCATTGACTGAGGAGAAGCATATCAAAAGTTTGAAACCAATTATTGAGCCACTCCAGAATATTTCAGATGTTATCATGGAGCGGGGTGTCCCAGCAGCAGCAGCACCACCACCAGCACCACCACCAACACCTTCACCAGCAGCAGTGACACGCCCATTCGCACGTACACTATCAACTCATATGGTACCTCCTACACCGCCAATTACACCCGGCTCACCATACCCATTCAAGTTAGGTGCAGTGAAAGGACGTAAGCCACAATGGGAAAGGCCTACCGCATCACCTATTGTAGAAGAAGAAGAAGAGCAGACCTTGGAGACAGTTGGAACAGCTGAAATACCTGCAGCAAGCACATCAGGAGTGGGACGGAAATTGTGGAAAGGTAGAAGTCAATTGGAGGAGGAGGAGGACTCATCCATCGATGAGGAGGAGGAGGAGGAGGAGGAGGAGGATGTGTTGATGAATACTACCCAGGAGGAAATTGATGAAAGCTTTGCCCAATCTGAACTGGCTGGAACAGCTGTAGGAGAATATGTTAAAGCATCGATGGACAACAGAGATGGTAACAGTGATAGAAAGTTTGGACCAAGAGTGGAGAATAATAGCCTATTTCTCGGTAACAAGCTGCTAACCTTTGGACCAAATGGGGACAAGATTATACTGAGCAATCCAAACAATGAAAATGAAGAGAAAACGTTCAATGTCACACCGGGAATATGCGAGCTGATTTTCAAGAAACATCCCGACTTCAGAAAGGTGAAAAAAAGTGATGAGAAGGTCTACAAGAGTGTGTTGAGCCTAACCAATGTGTACAGGGCAGGCTATCGTGCATATGGAAAAATTGTGAACTATAACAATCCCAAATACAAGAATGTAATCAAAAAGCTTCGAGAAGTGAAACATGGCGATGCATCATCATCTTCAGATACTTCGGTTGCTGGACGAGGACTCAAGGCACCATTCAATTTGGTAGCCGATAGTCGGATTGAGTACATCTACTATGATGATCCCAATGAGTTGGTGGACAGATTGAGACTGTTGGATCAGTCCAAAGCAGTTGGCAACACTGGACATGAGAATGAAATTAATTCAATTCTAGAAGAGTTGGTGGAAGGTGGTTACATAGTTGGCAGCACTGCACTCTAGCCCGATAAAACGTGTAAACTTGAGCATGTGCATACCATTCAAGTAATGTCATCAAACGGCGATAGAAGAATAATGGACGTCCTCGGTAATATCAACGTCCGAGGAAGAAGAGTGATCAATGTTGGCAGCCCACGCAATGAAAAGGATGCTGTTAACCTAAAAGTGTGCCAGAATATGCTATGGGATTGGCTGCCAAAGACTCAGGACACTGAAACATCGCAGATTTTTGTAAGCTTGAACAATGCAGTCCTCATGGATGTTAATGATCCAATCCAAGATGGTGATGGAGTCAACAAAAAGTATTTGGAAAAAAGGTTAGATGAGCATTCAAGGGTTGTAGTTAAAAAGTGTTTCACTACCATCATGAACATTATTTGGTCACCTGAAAACCACACTTTGAGTAGAGAGCAGTTGAGAGATAAAGTGTTACAGGCTTTGGGAATCCATGAGGGTATAAAACCGGATGACCAAGCTGCTGATCAACATTAGATGGCTGCTGCCCTTCGAGAGAGGAAGAGCTACAAAGGAAGAGGAGTACTTTCCGCAATCACAGACGCTGCAGGTGCAATAGTCAACAAGGCAATAGACGTACTGCCCATAGAACTTCATCTGCCCGGCTACCAGTACTGTGGACCAGGTACAAAGCTTGAGAAGCGATTGGCAAGAGGCGATCCAGGTGTCAACAGACTTGACCAAGCTTGTAAGCAGCACGACATTGCATACTCAAGGAATAGTGATACTGCTAGCAGAGCAGCGGCAGACCGGATCTTGGCTGAACGAGCTTGGAGTCGAGTGAAATCATCGGACGCAGGTGTTTTGGAAAAGGCCGCAGCACTAGCAGTGACCAACATTATGAAAGCCAAGGCAAAGTTTGGTGGAGGAGCTAAAAGGAGAACTGGACCCAAGAGGAAGAGGAGGAGGACTGGAACCAAGAGGAGGAGAACAGCGGTATCAACCAAGGGTCGAGGCCTGTACCTGAGACGTCAAAAGACGGGAAACGGGGCTCGTCGCCGTCGATGCGGCGGCAGAAGATGATTGCTCTACCAGACCGAGCACTGACCGATGCAGACCTCTACAAGTATGCATGCCGTTTGAAGCTAAAGAAATTTCGAGGAGTGTTTATGCGAGATGCTCTACCTGCTGAAGGACCGCTGAGGAGGGAGTGTGGCATCATCAACCTGGATGACAGCAAAGGACCTGGCACACATTGGGTGTGCTATGTTAAGAAGGATGGCAACGTTCACTACTTTGACGGCTTTGGCAACCTGAGACCACCACAAGAATTTATTGACTACATGCATCGAGGATCAACACCAGCGACAAGGATTGAGTACAACTATGATCGGAAGCAGGAGGATCTCTACTCTCACATATGTGGACATTTATGTTTGAAATTTTTAGTTGATTGTTAAATAAATTATGAATCTAAACACAACTGTTTTTTCATTATTAGTATAAAACCTCTCAATTATTGTGGTAAGCAGTCATTAGGTTGAAGTACACTGAGCAATCAAGATGATGCTCTGCTTTGGAGGAACCAAGTCAACGCTGAGTAGTGAATTCTACCCGCCTATTGATACAGGCAATGGTGTATGGGAAGTGGGACTTATCAGCTTCACAAGCTGTAACTCTATTCCAAATGTTGAGGTCGGCTACAACAATACATTACGCTTCCTAGCTCCACCAGCGGGTGAGTCGCATGACGAGGATCATTCAGTGACACATGGAGAGCTTAATAACAGCAACATGACAATCGTTGATTGGTTTAGATGGGGTCTTACTGGTAAAACAGAACCGAAAAGTAGAGAAACCAGGAGCATAGGATTGACCTTCAACGATGGAAAGAAGAAAGTGTTTCCCATTGTGGGCGGTGATACCAGCGCTGCAAACAAAGTGTCTCCCAGTGTGAGCACAGATGCAAGTGTGAGCACAGATGGAAGTGAAGAAGGAAAGGTTTGGCAAACTGTTTCATTGCCTGAAGGTAGTTTTGAGTTTAACATGATCAAGGAACTGTTGGAGGCAAGATTGAATAAGCGTGGAGTTAACCTACAAATGGCTATGGACACGTCAACATTGAAATGTATAGTGCTGTGCAATACTAAGCTGGACTTTACCCCGCCTGACTCAATAGGCAAATTGCTGGGCTTCAACAGGATCCTGGAAGCTGACAAGGAGGCTAGAGGTGACTCAACCATGATGATTAACCGCCCCAATGTGGTGCGTGTGAAATGTAACATAGTGAGCGGCTCCTACTCGAATGGAATCAAGGATCATGTTATCTATGAGTTCTACCCGTCAGTGGACCCAGGCTATAAAATGGCTGTGTCTGTGCGCAATGTTGTCTATTTACCCGTGGATGCCAAGCAGATCAGCAACATTACGTTGGAGATTGTTGATGAGAACGGACGTCTGGTGAACTTTAGAGAGGAGCCGATAAACATAACCTTACATTTACGAAGAAGAGAGTGATATGGTGCTGCTATTTGAAAAGAGAGGTTGGAGTGGAGCTGAGCAGTCTGAGACAGAGACAGAAAGAAATAAAAGGGGTGCAGGCGCTTTAAACGTCATTCAACGATCGACCGCCATTGAGTTAACATCAAGGAGCATCGATTATCTAGAGCAAAGAGGTTGTATTGTTATCAGACGACATCCACGACAGCGACAATGAGACTTTTGGATGTGACAAAGAGTGGTCCATCTTCGGATGATCGCATCACAGGTTTTGAGTATCATTCACATTCGCCATACAACACAACCTTCAATGCCAACGATGAGATCAGGATACCAATTCAGCAGCAGGACATCTACACACTACCATCAGAGAGCTATCTACACCTTGAGTACACAGTAACCAGTGCAGCTGGTGCTGCACTGGCCGGCACACCATGTGTCTCTGGATTTTTTGCCAACCTGTTTTCAGAGATACGCTATGAGATCAATGGAGTTGAGGTGGACAGCACACGCAACCCAGGCATTGCCAGCCTGATGAAGAATGCAATGACCTTTGAACGAGAAGAACTAGCCAAGATGGAAGGAGCCGGCTACAAGTATAATGCTACAACAGGTCTAACTACATTTGCCGCCAATGCAGCCAACGCTACCGTCATGGATGTACCACTTAGATATCTGCTGGGATTCGCCGAAGACTACAGACGTGTGCTGCTCAATGTGAAACAGGAGCTGGTGCTAAGACGCAGTGCTGACAACGTAAACTGCTTGAATACAATAGGCCTTGTCAACATTCGGAAGCTTGTGTGGAAGATGCCCTATGTGGAGGTGGCCGATGAAGCAAGATTGCGTCTGCTACGATTGGTGCAGAATGACTCGCCTGTATCAATACCATTCCGACATTGGGAGCTGTATGAGTACCCGGCCATGCCCGAAGCTACAAAACATACATGGACTGTCAAGTCGACTGCACAACATGAGAAGCCTAGATACATTGTGATTGGACTGCAGACTGGAAGAAGAGGAAGAGCAGATGCAAATGGATCATTGTTTGACAAGTGCAATGTGAAAGACATTCGAGTGTTTCTGAACAACAAGTACTATCCGTATGAAAGCATTGATGGTGATGACAACCGTGTCTACAATATGTATACAGCTTTCAATGGAGTCTACAACCATGGAGATTTTCGAGCAAGCAACCCACTGTTTGAGAAGTCTGCTCTGGCAGATGGAAGAATGATGCTGTTTCCAATTGACTGTTCACGTCAAAATGAAACACTCAAGACTGGCAGCATTGATGTCAGAGTGGAATTTGAAATGACTGATAACATTCCTGCAAATACACGTGCCTACTGTCTGATGATACATGAAGTGGTCAAAGAGTATCGACCAATGACAGGCACAGTTCAAATTGCCTGATAACTCGACTATAAAAAGGCTGTGGATGAGGTGCAGAGACATCACAACTGTGTGAACATCGCAGCATGAATCTTGAGGACAGCATCGACAACATCATGAAACTTATCAGCTTTGAAGAGGAAAAGGATAGCAGCAGCAGCAGCAGCAGCAGCAGCAATGAAACATGGCATGACTCTGTGGAAGGTTTTGGACCATACTTTGTGATAGACTTTCAAGGATTCACTGGACGAAATGGCGAATTTGTTGTCAAGGAAATGGCGTATCTTGAACATGCTATAGAATCACGCATTGTACGCCAGCACTCTCTCTTCAGATCTCCCTACTCTGAATCTGTACTGGCTACTAGTATACGTAAGGAGAATGATTCACATAGTGCTAAACATGGCTTGAGATGGACGGACAATAATGATATGGGGGAATACTACTCCAACCTAAGACCAATTGTGAGAAGTGCACTGGAAAGATGGCGGAAGATTGTAGGACCAGCTCACACAATCTATGTCTATGGATATGACAAACTGAGCATGCTGCACAAACTGATGGAGCCCCAATACGAAGACGAGGAGAATCTGGCTGACAACTTTACTGTGATTGATCTATCATCTCCATTCGAGCAACAAGATCTCCCCAACCTGGAGAAACAAGTGATGACTTCCTACAACAACTACAACTGTAAACAACATTGCTATCTCATCATGACAGAAGACTACAGAGCAAATCTGATCACTGACGGATCAATGAAATATTACTATTGTGCACTCAATGTTGTAAAATTGCTATATAATCATATTTTGCAAACCATGTCTAAAGATAAAAAACGTGTTTGTCAATGCATGTTAATAAATGAATAATTCAATAGATTGCGTAATCATTGACTTACCCCCACCACCACTATGTTAGCTATATAAAGGATGCTGTTGGCTTGAGAGCACAGTGCAAGATGGATATCAATAAGTATAGGAATGAGTTACGTTTGAAAGCAGCCGTTATGGAGCTGGAAGCCGAGCTGGAGCAGCGGGGCATCATGTCATTGGATGACTTTCAACTTGAGTGTGGACATGCAGTTTCGTGCACTGGTGCCAGTCTACGTGATGCGTGTGATTGCATCCATCTTAGAAGGCTACGATATGCAATTATTGATGCAGTACATGGTCGTGGTACTGTGAAATACTTGAGAGATCTACAAGAATGTACTAGTGGATTGGAACCAGCAATACCTGTCAACAGTTATAATGTTAACAGGTTCTTGAAGAACATCTTCATAGGAATCATGTGGAAAAATGGGATGGGCAAGAGTGTCCCGCAGCAGCCAGCACAACTTCCATTCAAAATCTGGACGATGTTTGACAATGAAAAGGTGTCACTAACTTCAGTGTACAGGCTAAAGCATAGCATGGCAGCTGTACTGGATCTCGGACAAGTGGAAGACTGGCGATACAAGGATGTCAAGATTGTCATCAATCTTCCCGATACTCTTCAAAAGTACTGGTGTCAATTTGAGTATGGCAGCAAGGCGCTAAGTGCAATTGGCAGTAATGAAATCGTATTTGCCGGCTTCTCTCACAGTATGGAAGATCAACGTGTAAGGAGGTTCCGCATTGCAGATGGCTGCTCAGAAGCTTTTCTCATCTCCATCTTTACAACAGTTCAACGTCATCGCTCTAGAGGCTTGGATACAGTTGATGGTGTATGCAGTGCGATTGAAGAGACTCCAACCACAGACTATTGTCAGGGTGAACTGCTCACTCATCTTTATATTTTATTTCATAATGCTTAGAATAAACTTGTAATGCTATACAACTGGTTCTCATTCACCTACTCTCTCCTTAGTATACTCATAGAGAGAGAGAGCGTTCCACTTCTACCACAGACATGTTTTTTCCTGCATAGATAGCATTGGAATGCAGCAGCAGCAGTGACATACTAGTTAAAACTGGTATATCAAGGCCAGTGGGCTGAGTCAGTGATGGAAGTGGAACTCTCTCTCTCTCTACCCTCTCTTTTTCGTTGAAACTGTCTTTGTTGAAAGCAATGTAAGACAATTTCTTACCTATATGAATACATGCACTAGTACACTATTGAGTGCACTAGTGAGCGCACTAGTGCACCAGTGAGTGCACTAGTGAGTGCACTAGTGAGTTATCTAGTGAGTGCACTAGTGCAAGTGTTCACCTCATGTGCATCATCTTATAGACTATAGGTATTGGGAGATGAAAGAAAAACTCACAATTGCAGAATAAAAAAGAAGCGTTTATTAGTCAATAAACATGTTCATTATAAATGTGTTGCCTGCAGGAGTAACACTCATTTTGAATTTGCTCAGATCTAAAGGTCCATTTTCCACATGTTTCAATGTGAGCCGACTATATGCGTCTGGTAGTATAATGTTGGCAGTCTGGTTGTCCACTATGATGTTGATGCTGACTTTTGTCCCGTATTTAGTCAATGATGGCTGCGCTGACAGCATTTGATACTTAATTTCAGGCTTCAGATCCTTCATCGATAGATAGTTGGGGCCGGCGGGCTTATGGCTTGAAATTGAACTGTAGAATTCCAGCACGGCATTGTTGAGAGCTCCTTGCGGCTTGATGGTTTCTGCAGTGTTTGGAGCTTGAGCTGCGGTGGTGCTGGTATTGATCATTTCTTGTGCAGAGGTGTTCATCTGCAATAAAGCAATAGCATAGATTATTCCCAACACTCCAAGAGAGCTGCCAGTGTTGAGGGTCCACAGTTTGATTCCTCCTCCTCCTCCTCCTTCTCAGTGTAAGGTGGTGGTGGTGTGGATGGTTGAATGCAGTACGCATCTCCTATGTCAATGAGAAGATCATTGATATCCTGACCTTTGTCCAATGGTAGCAGCCCTGTCCACCATTTATGATCTCTGAAAACTTGAGGTTCGCTGGGCCAACTATTCGCAATGAAATTGTCCAAATGCATCAATCTAAATGTTAGTAATACACATTTACAGTTCCACACCTCACCCTGCTTAACTGGATTGTATGTATATGTACATGGGGGAATATGTAAACTTCTGACGGGTAGATAGAAACCGTGACCGCGGTTTGGTCCATGCCCAATTTTTCTAGCATTATGCAATGCTCGACGGTATGAGCTGACTGGTAATGACATGGTTTTCAAGAGGTTGCAGACATACTCCAAGTCCTCTCTGATTGTGACAGCATCAGCACGCTGTTGACCGTTCATTCTGCAAAACAAGACATGAATTAATCTTCAAACATCTCACTTGTAACATTATAGCAGACCTCAACTGCATATCTCTTAAGGGCAGACTCAATCGTTTCCCACCTCATGGAATCAGAAAGTCCAATATGCATCTGAAGGTAACAATCTTCTGCCATTCCCAACCGCATCATGTGACCTATCATATCGTATATCTCCAAACACCTGCAATCAGGCTTTACATTCAATGGTGCTTGTGCCCGCCTTTTTAAACATGAGGGTGAATGAAACTTCTTGTAATCATCACTGATGTAACCATGATCTGGCCACCATGTGAGTATGTGTAAGATCACTTCGCCAATGTCATCACCAGTGAGTTTTTCAGCTTTGAACAGTGAGATTATATCAGTGAAATCCATGCGCTTGCAAACAATGTACAATGTCCTCCTAAAAAGTCTTGGAGTAGTCTCCATGAACAGCTCCTTACAGTGTATGATATCATGACGTATAGGATGTGGCAGTGTGTTGATATCAGCACCAAGGTATAGAGCTTCTACTGAAGCTTTCCTTGCAAGCTCATAGAGTGATCTGGGATTCCTGTAAAAAAGAGTAAACAGATTAATAATCTTCTTCTTCTTCTAAGAATTCATCACTGCTGGTAGTGATATAGCTGACACTTTCATCCTCTGAATATATGTCAATTTCTTCACAGGCTCCTATTTTTCTCATTAATCTACCTAGCCCTACAATATGCTCATCATCCTCATCAGGTTCTTGCAGTCCTAGAGTATGAAGAATATATCCGTCCTGCACATAAGCTAAACGCCACATGTGTGCTACTATATCATATATCTCACTGCATCGACATTCCACTATATCATTTAATGCTGCCCGTGCGCGCCTATCAAGACATGTTGACACATGCTGTTTCTTGTAGAGATTGTGAGTTACAGTGAAAAGTGGTAGACTATCTCCAAATACATAGCTCACGACTTCACCAAAGTCACTCCTGCTAAACTTTTCAGCTTTAATTATTGCAATTAGATCAATGAGGTCCATGCGTTTGCAAAATGCTAAAAATTTCATGGCTTTGGTTAGTATTGGATGCATATCAAAACGATTGAAAAGGTGTAGGAATTCTTCGCGTAGAGTCTGTGGTAGAATGCTGAAATCTGCACCCCGATATACAGCATCAATGCTAGCTGACATTGCGATCTTGCGGAGAGGGCTAGGGCTGCTACTCATCTGGAAAAAAGATGCAACAAATTAGATATGTTAAATTAGAGCGACTTCTTCGCAAGGGTGGAGGTGGCGACTTCTTCGCAGGGGTGGAGGTGGCGACTTCTTCACAAGAATGGAGGTAGCAACTTCTTTGCTGCATGGATGAGTTAGCGACTTATAGAT